>MJUT01064716.1:0-21671 GCA_002080005.1 Gigantidas platifrons
CTCCAAGATGGGTAATGGGATTTACTTCAAAATTGCAGGGTATGTAGATTTAGACATGCTACATAATTTTGCAATTTAAACTTAACCTTTATCTCTTATAGTTTTTGAAATATAAGACGAAAAGTATTAAAATTTTGAAAATTTGATGAAAAAAGGGCAACAACTCCATTTTCAACAGATTTTTTTATAATTTCTGTCCAATATCTGTCTTATTCTGTCGTGAGTTGTAATTTGTCCGTCGTCTGTTTTCACGGTACAGTTTCTGTCGTCAGTAGGGTCAACTATAATGTCGTTCAGTACCATAAAGTCATCTACTGCCATGAGTTCATCCTGTATATGTCTGTAATCTGTAACATCGTAAGTCTCAGTAGATATTTCGGTCGTCTCAGTTCGTCTTCGTTTTCGGGTCGGTTGTACATGTACGTCAGCCATAACGGAAAACACGTTAGTCTCTGAGCAGCTAAGTCGACCATCGAATCCCCGCAGGCACTGCCAGGCTCAATTTGTGCGTCAGTTGCAGTTCGTGTCTGTGAACCTGTCTGTTCATCGCTATGTGAACCCGTCTCGATTTCTGTCTGCGAGTTAGTCTCGGTTTTTGTCTGTGAGTTAGTCTCAGTTTCTGTCTGTGAGTCGGTCTCAGTTCCAGTCTATAAGTCTCCGTCTGTGTCAAACATGTATTCGACCTAAATATGCGTCAAATGTTTCTTCCCACATTCTGTTTACTGGCGATTACTTTAAAACTTTATTCAATTTCAAACTATTTTGTTAACTGCGAGTGAGCAGAATTCACTTATTACTAACATGCTAAATTCAAGACATGTAAGTTTGTAATAGATTAAATTATACTTATTTCTAAATTGTACAACTGCGATAATTAACTTTTTTTTTAATATATTTTAGATTCGAATAACGTTGAGCTGTAAAATATTTTTGAAGCCTCGATAATCTCTTAAAACTAGGCAGACCGTACGTGTACGGTCCGACCGTATAGGTATTTTGAAAAGATACGCATACGGTCCAAATACGCATATAGTCTGGAACACAGATCTTGACATTTTAAAAATTTGATGAAAAAAGGGCAATAACTCCAAAATGGGTAATGAGATTTATTTCAAAATTGCACGGTAGGTAGATCGTGACATACTGCACATTTTTGCAATTTAAATTTAACATCTATCTCTTATAGTTTTTCAAATATAAGATGAAAAGTATTAAACATTTTAAAATTTGATGAAAAAAGGGCAATAACTCCAAAATGGGTAATGAGATTTACTTCAAAATTGCAGTGTAGGTAGATCTTGACATGTTGCACATTTTTGCAATTTAAACTTAATATCTATCTCTTATAGTTTTTGAAATATAAGACGAACAGTATTAACATTTTTTAAATTTGATGAAAAAAGGGCAATAACTCCAAAATGGGTAATGGGATTTACTTCAAAATTACAGGGTATGTAGATCTTGACATTTTAAAAATTTGATGAAAAAAGGGCAATAACTCCAAAATGGGTAATGGGATTTACTTCAAAATTGCAAGGTAGGTAGATCTCTACATGATGCACATTTTTGCAATTTAAACTTTAAATCTTATAGTTTTTTAAATAAAGGACGAAAAGTGTTAAAATTTTAAAAATTTGATGAAAAAAGGGCAATAACTCCAAGATGGGTAATGGGATTTACTTCAAAATTGCAGGGTAGGTAGATCTTGCTGTGATGATGATCTTTACCCCATGTCAGATTTTTGATATTATTAACGGTTTTTGAGTTATTACCCAAAAACCTGCAATTTTACCATATGTTCTATTTTTAGTAACAACGGCCATGTTGGTTGGTGCACAGCATCACCGGACACAATTTTGATACTAGACACCCTAGCGATGATTCAGACCAAGTTTGGTTTCAATTGGTCTAGTACTTTCAGAGGAGAAGATTTTTGAAAATGTTTACGACGGACGACGATGACGGACGCCAAGTGATGGCAATAGCTCACATGACCCTTTGGGTCAGGTGAGCTAATAACCAAAAGGGCTCGATGTTAGGAAGAGTCAGAAACATTATTTATTCAACGAACATGATTCGTCTCCGTGACGCAACACGAAGAGGTGTCATGGCCATTTACACTATGACAGGATATTCCAAATATTCATATTTCTAATTGGGTATATTAATGTTAATAAAGGTGTTCTTTGCTTAATAATTAGCTATTTATGAATAAAAAATTACAATGTATTGAATTATAACAATTGTTCAACTGACAGTAGTTTTCCTTTAATTCAAAAAATATTTGAATGAAACTTTAAGTCCCACTGCCTATATATTTAAAATAAAAATTCCATTGTTTTAATGATAAAATCATTTATACTTGTTTAAAACATTTAAAAACCGCAATAAAATTTGACTTTCAGCTCGCATTGCTATATAATAACGGAAAAAGCAAGTCGCGAGAATTATTTCCTTCCAGACAATAATTCCCACGAAGATTTCCGTATTCATACGACCTCTGTTGAACTTGAGCGCTAAGCATGCGTATTAAGATTGCTGTCAATGAAAGAAACATGTCGGAATCTAGTTTCAAGCGTGGACCAAAGAGAAGATTGACAGATTCAGAAAGAAAACACCAGAAAAGAGAATCAAATGCTAAATTGAATAAGAACAGGATATATATTGGAGACCAGTGTGATCGTTGGAATGAGCTTAGATCATTTCTACGAGTGGAAACCAACGCTGAAGTGGCAAGAATTCTTTTGGACTGGCAAGTGCAATGTTTACATTTTAACAATGAAAAGAAATCGTACATTGTGGCTGATAGAAGTTAAAATTGTATTCCGTAGGTGAATGCATCGAAGGAAATATATATTTATTTATCATCTATATCTTAAATGTATGTTATTTACTTCGGAAAAAGGTGATAAAACCTGTCAAATACCATCGTTGTTTATTTATAGTTGGCACCACACGAGCATTCGGCAGACTCCGTAAATTTGCCGACAATTAATTAGTCGCTATCTTTTGATGCAGCATCCTGGAATTCGTCAACAAATATTGTTCCCTCATCCATTCTTTCTCACATATCAACACGAAAATGAGTTAAAACATTATTTTATTAAATATAAAACATTTTTTGGAGAATGCAGCTCATTAAAAAAAAACGGTCATATCTGAGGCAGTGGGACTTTAATAGTAACCCAAACTAAGGTGAATAACTTGTCTATTGCAATTGTACATTTTAGTGTATATTTATTTTCAACTGATATCCTAAAATTTTCCAAAAGATGTCTATTGAATACTTATATACAATTCATTTTTTATACCATACTGCAGAATATATTTCAAATTTATATACCTAAAAATTAACAAGAGTACCGCCCACGGGTGCCGTACGCTCGACTTTTTCGTATCTGATATTAAACTGCAAGCAATTTACATAATTATTGATAAATTCTAAGTCAAAAAGGGGGAATAACTCAAAAAAATTGAGAAAGCATCAGAGATGCAACAGCCGAGTTGTAAGTCAAAATCTTGGGGCATTTAATTTGTCTATTCACCCTGATCATCAATATAGTTCACTTCAGGTAGGGTGTGGGGTATGATCCCCAGGGCCTGAGCTATAAGGGATTTAATTTGCCTAGTCACCCTGATCTTAAATATATATATGGTTTAGGGGTGGGGATCTCAAAAATTAAAAAGTTCACTTCAGGTAGGGGGTGGGGTATGACCCCCGGGGCCTGAGCTATAAGGCACTTAATTTTCCCAGTCACCCTGATCTTAAATATATATGGTTAAGGGATGGGGATCTCAACCATTTAAAAGTTCACTTCAGGTAGGGGGTGTGGTATGACCCCCGGAGCCTGAGCTATAAGGCATTTAATTTGCCAAGTCACCTTAATCATAAATATATATGGTTTAGGGGTGGGGATCTCAACCATTGAAAAGTTCACTTCAGGTAGGGGGTGGGGTATGACCCCAGAGTCTGTGCTATAATCCATTTAATTTGTCTAGTCTCCCTGATCATAAATATATATGGTTTAGGGTGGGGATCTCTGTCACATTTTGTTATACAGATTCCCAGTGGGGTGGGGCCGAGCCCCAGGGATAAAAATTATTGAATGCACAACTTCACATTGGCATCTCCACTCATACTAAATATTAAGTTTCTATCTTTTGTAGTTTCAGAGAAATGTGTAATTCTCAAAATATGTAATTTTTCTATAAAAAAATCCATGATTTTACAAGAAAAAAACAATAGATTAATCTGAATTTGGAACTCGCTCTAAAAAATAGTGTAACAAACCTTCCTACTAAAAATTATGTTGATCAGCCAAAAACTAAAAGCGCTATCGTGTTAACAAAGATAGGCTAACATACGCCTGCCCACCCGCTCATCTTTCACCAAAACATAAGCCGAGTGCAACTTCGTTGCAACTCGGCTAATAAAATGCTCTTCTCAACAGATTGGGGTCAACACTTTCTACAAGTGTATTGAGTTTCAAGTTAATAGCTTTGATAGTTATTGAAAAATTTTAATCATACTAAAAAAATATCCCAAATTTCTATGTATTATGTCGAAACAAGGGCAGATAACTTTGGATACACAAATCACAGGGTCATCTGCCTTATTGTTATTGGTTCCTCTATTGATAGTGAACAAGTATTCCAAGTTTCAAATGGATACCTATGATAGTTTTTGAGAAATGGACTCTGAAAAAAAACTTAACCGACCCAGATGCTGACGCCGGAGTGACGACAATAGCTCGATATTTATTCTTTGAAAAGTCGAGCTAAAAATGATCTGCTACATTTTACCTGTTTACAAATAAAAACAATTTAAAATACAGTATCTATATATACATACAGGAAAAGGAATAAGTAAACACAGATATTTACATACACTGTATTCAGTTACATCCACGGAAAACTATGCAGTATATATACAGTCCGACATAAAATTAAGCACCACCTGACTTGTTTCAATAATATCTTTTCTAATAATGAACTTATTTCAAATCGGTTTGCTGTTTTCGTTACCTGTATACACATACTTACCTGTCAAACAGGTTATTGATCGATTTTTATTTATGTGTATATGACAGGGTGTGTAAAGTGCCACGTGTACTTTTCAACATTTGTGTTTGCGAACGAAAGCTGATTTTTTGTGTGTAGAGTATTAAGTTTCATTTTCTATTGGTTTGGTATGGTGCAGCGACAATTAACCATACCAGAAAGGTGGCAAGCTGTTGGCATGCATAACGGTGGTTTTTAATAATATTCATTATACCTACCAGTGAGAAATTTACAATTTAATTAGAATATAATTCGAGTTTACTCGTTCTCAATCGCAAACATTTAGGTGATCTAAATTAAAACATCCCGGAGATGTGGATCACCTTCACCTTTGTAAACAGGTAAACACACCTGTACATAGGTAAATTAGTTTTAATTTTTGCAAGCTACTGAACAGACGTTCTTAGTCGCTCTTAAGAGTTTCTTCAAAATTAATATTTTTTGTATCGAAGTATTTGAAGCAACTTTTGTTTTCAAAGAACATTTTTATATCGTTCTATTTCTATTTATTATTTTGTTTCCAATTATGGAATCAGATCTCGAGACACACGAGGATTCACAAAACGAGGCGGCGACAATTTTAAAGTCGGTTTGTAAAGAACCGAAGACAAAGGAGAAGAGGGCTATGTCTAGAACTATTAAAGGTAAAAGCGGGGAGTCCGCCAAGCCTAAGAAAAGGGGTTCCAAGACGACGGCATTGCTAAAAGAGTTTGACAACAAACTCAAAAGTTTGCAGCAGTCGTTTGATACCAAGTTTGAAGGTTTGTTTGAAATTCTTCATAATTTAACAAAAGGGGCCGATTCAGTGGCACCCGCTGCTAGTCAGAATAGGGATACTTCGGGTATGCCCAGATCTGAGAGTAATAGAAGTCAGAATAAGGATATGTCGAGTATGTCTAGATCTGACCAGAGTAAATTTATTATCCCGCTAGATCCCAATTTAGACGAGGATTTAGGACCTCCAAGGATATCTACAAATAAAGATTTTGATGCAAGATCAGAAATATCTTTACATGCAAATGAGCAAGAAACTGATGAGTTGTGTAATAATATCCGTTCTGACATTGAATCGGACAATGAAAGTGAAGTCGGAGTTTCACATGGTAGTGGAAAATCTAATTATTTACCTTTGAGAACTGATGTTAATGTTGGTACAAAAGGTGACCGTTTTATTAAACATCTACAAACACAAACTAACTCAACTATTGTTTCTGAGGGAAATAAAGAAAGTGAACCAAGTACATGTAATAGACATAACATTCTTGTTAATTTGTTTTGTGAAGATAATGTTGCTTCGGACAATAAAAGCAATGTAGGCTTGGTAATGATCAAGCACAGGTCGGTATTTTGGAGAAGTCATGGCGCTCTCAGGCTCCTGATAAACTTTCTGCCTATAAGGATGAGTATAAACTTTGTTTTCCTGTACATGAAAGTGCTATGAACTTTTTACAGGTTCCTAGTCTAGATGAGTTGTTGGAACCCATGATGAGAAGAGCTCACGGTGCTAGAGCAGTGAAATCATGGGACAGTCATAGACAGTTATTTACTCAGCCACTTAAGCAGATCGAGAAGCTTAGTTTTCAGGGGCAGCTTGCTGCTCGTATGAATATTATCTCTGTGTTGTACATGCAACAAACGATGGGAACTCTTCTTGAAAAATTGGGGAAAGCCCAATTTGTAGAAGATGAAGAGAAGGAATCTTGTTGTCAGGTGGTTAAAGATATGCTTGCTATGTCGACAAAGGCTTTAGACCAGTCAGGACGTACAGGCGACTTTTTTCATTTAGTCAGGAGAAAAGCAGCAGCACAAGACTCAGGTCTTGTTACTTTGAATGAAATTAAGGATAAAACACAGTATCTTCCCTTAACAGGAGAAGGAGTGTTTGGTGAAGGTTTAAATAATTGCCTTGAGAAGCACAGGGAACAGAAGGAGCAACTTAATGATTTGTTACCCGAATTTAGCTAGGGATAGAAAGAGGAAAACCGATTATGGCATTTCCAAGGCAAATTGGCATACCGGTAATAAGAATCCAAAGTATAACGCTGGAGATCGCAGTGTTGGGAATGCTAATAATTCCAGAAATTTTCCTTCTGCTAGATCATATGGTGCAAATAACAGGTCTTCCAATAATGGGAAGCAGAAAGACACTAACAAAAGTCAAACAAAAGAGTTCAACAAGAAGGACAACAAGAAACCCAAGACTGGTCAGACTGGATGGGGTTCTTTTCGGATTCCCAGAAAATATGACTGTTGACTCAAAGGTGGGTACATGTTTGATGAGGTATCCAGAGATTCCGGTGGGGGGATGGTTACAACATTTTGCTCATAATTGGGAAATGATAACGACAGATCAGTGGGTACTTTCAATTATAAAGGAAGGGTACAAGCTGGAGTTTATTCAAAAATCTGTATGGACAGGAATCAAGAAAACTGTAATAGCCCACAAAGATCTAGATATTTTTATGGGAGAAATAAAGTCTTTAAAAGAAAAAAATGCTATAGATTATCCGGATTCCGGAATCTCTGACAGGTTTTTACAGTACATTATTTCTGGTCCCCAAGAAAAATGGAAAGATGAATGAGACCAGTAACAAATTTAAAGCCATTAAATGCTCATCTGAGAAAGGTTCATTTCAAGATGGATACCATGAAAAAAGTAATAAATCTAGTGAAACCCAGAGACTGGACAATTTCACTGGATCTGAACGATGCATATCTACATGTACCAATATTTCAAAAACATTGTCGGTTCATGAGGTTTTGTGTAGCAAATCAATGCTATCAGTGGAGAACAATGTGCTTTGGTCCAACATGTGCTCCACGGATATTTACAAAATTATTGACAGTTGTTGCAGCATATCTCAGAACCAAAAATATCAGAATTGTTGTGTATCTCGACGATTGGTTAATTCTGAATCAAAATTGGACAAAATTGCTCCAAGATCGTCAGGTCTGCCTCAGTCTTTTGGTTTAACTGGGTTTCTTGATAAACACAGACAAACCAAGCCTAGTTCCAAGTCAAGTAATCACCTACCTGGGGGGGAATTTTTCATTTAGACAAGGGGGTTAGTTTGTCCTACAGTAGAGAGAGTGGAAAAACTACAGATGTTGATTCACGAAATGTTTTGGGAAGAGACAACTGCATTCGATTTTCTGAGAATTTTAGGGGTAATGGCATCTTGCATAGAATTGATCCCCAATGCTCGGTTGTACATGAGGCCAATCTGTTGAGTTTTTGGATACCGATCAACAAAAACATGATGGCGAAAGTCCCATTTACTCTACATCTGAAATCTCATCTTTCCTGGTGGAAAGATTCAGCAAACACACTGAAAGGCCGATTTTTGCAATTGCCAAAAATCAATGTGACCATAACCACGGATGCTTCGATGACAGGCTATGGGGGCCATATGGAAAAACAAATTTTTCAGGGAGTTTGGAGCCCAGAGCAGAAACTTTGGCACATAAATTGTCTGGAGATGAAGGCAGTGTTTTTCACAGTTCAACATTTCCCAAGTCATCTCAAGGGGAAATGTGTCTATATACGCAGCGACAATACGAGCGTAGTGCAATACATATATCGCCAAGGGGGAACAAAGTCTCCAAATTTATGTTATCTGACTTGGGAATTATGGCAACTAGCTATTCAAAACAAAATAGTGTTGAAGTCAGCACATATCATGGGCAAAAAGAATGTTTTAGCAGACCAATTGAGTCGGGTGAAGGTTCAACCGACAGAATGGTCTTTGGACAAATCTGTAGTTCGGCAGATTTTTCAAGTTTGGGGTGCCCCATTGATAGACCTGTTTGCATCTTGGGAAAATCATCAAACAGAAATTTTTGTACGTGGATTCCTCATTCCAATGCTTTAGCCTTGGATGCGTTGACAATTTCGTGGGAGAAAATGTATGCGTATGTTTTTCCTCCAATTTGTCTCATTCCGAGGATATTGCAATATATGAGGCAGTTCCAGTGTCAAATAATTCTGATTGCACCGCAGTGGTCAAGGAGACATTGGTATACAGAAATACTGCAGTTACTGATAGCATGCCCAATAAGACTTCCAGTAACACACAATCTTTTGACTCAGTCCAAAATGAAAATTTGTCACCAAAATCCAGAAATTCTAAATCTGACAGCTTAGCTTTTTTCGACAAACATTTCAAAACAGAGGGATTTTCGGAACCAGCTAGAAAATTGCTCTCAGCTTCATGGCGAGAGGGTACAAAAAGAGATTATTCTGCGAAATTCGAAAAGTACAATAGTTGGTGTAGTGGACAACAAATTGATCCCTATTCAGCTAATTTAAATAAAATTGCTGATTTTTTGGCATATCTTTATCAGTCTGGTTTGCAATATAGGACAATAGCTGGGTATAGATCTATGCTATCTGCTGTGTTACCTCCTGTGCAGAATATTCCTGTTGGTCAACACCCTTCTGTCGTGAGAATCATTAAGGGGATGTTCAATTCGAGACCTCCAAAGGTGAAACTTTTGCTAGAATGGAGTTTAGAATTAGTGTTAGAGACTTTAGAAAAATCGCCTTTTGAACCAATGGAAATAGCAGATTTAAAATTTATTACTTTTAAAACTGTGTTTTTGGTTGCCATCACTACATTTAGAAGATGTAGCGATCTTCAGAGTCTTAGAATTGATAAGGGCTCAATGAAAGTTTAAAATAAAGGAATTACTTTTGTCTGGCATGGTTTGGCAAAACAGGATAGACAAAATCATTTTGGGGAAAAGTTATTTGTTCCAAGTTTTCCTGAGAAAACTTTGATAGATCCAAAGAGAGTCTTGAATTTATATTTGGAAAGAACTAAAGTTTTCCATACAAAATTGACAGAGACAGAGAGGGTAAAACTGTTTCTGGCAATTAATGAACCACACAAGCCTGTTTCTACAGTGACAATTTCAAGCTGTATTGTATGACAAAAAGAAAGTCAATGCTCATTCCACCCGTGCTGTGTCTCTTTATAAAGGAGCTTCTTTGAAATCAATTCTAGATTCTGCAGATTGGGCAGCAGAATCAACTTTTGCAAAGTTTTATTTGCGAGATTTTGATGCTACTAGGGTTTTGGAGTAAATAAGATTATTTTTATGTATTGTATTTTCAGTGTGAAAAGTGAAATGTACATATATGGTGAAGGTTTGTAAAAAGATTCTGACTCTGTGACAGAATTTTTATCCTGGTGATGGTTTTTTAAAGATTTTGTTTTTTGAAGTGAAAAAGAAAGTCATCCACCACCATAAAACACTGCTTTTGAATCAGTGAGTATATTCTAATTAAATTGTAAATTTCTCACTGGTAGGTATAATGAATATTATTAAAAATGTATCAATTTGTATTCAAATTGTGATTTTTAATGACAAGAAATTATACCTACCAGTGAAGTTGCCACCACCACCCCAATATGATTTTCTTTTTTGTATTGAAGATTTAGAAAATTAAAACTAATTTACCTATGTACAGGTGTGTTTAACTGTTTACAAAGGTGAAGGTGATCCACATCTCCGGGATGTTTTAATTTAGATCACCTAAATGTTTGCGATTGAGAACGAGTAAACGCGAATTATATTCTAATTAAATTGTACATTTCTCACTGGTAGGTATAATGAATATTATTAAAAATGTATCAATTTGTATTCAAATTGTGATTTTTAATGACAAGAAATTATACCTACCAGTGAAGTTGCCACCACCACCCCAATATGATTTTCTTTTTTGTATTGAAGATTTAGAAAATTAAAACTAATTTACCTATGTACAGGTGTGTTTACCTGTTTACAAAGGTGAAGGTGATCCACATCTCCGGGATGTTTTAATTTAGATCACCTAAATGTTTGCGATTGAGAACGAGTAAACGCGAATTATATTCTAATTAAATTGTAAATTTCTCACTGGTAGGTATAATGAATATTATTAAAAATCACAATTTGAATACAAATTGATACATTTTAGCCATAGAAGGGTGGCAGACCACTTCAGGGTTAACCATTCCATCATTGTACGACTGATGCAGCGTTTTCGTCAAACGGGGAATGTTACTGACCGTCCACGTGCAGGTAGACCTCTCAAAACGACGCCGAAAGAGCGGCTCATATCCAGACGGGCACAGCAACGGCCGTTCAGTACAGCTGGTGCACTTCATGGTAATTTAGCGTTTGGAGGCCACATTAGCACACGCACTGTAATCAAGACGCCTCCACCATCAGGAAATGCGAGCGTGACGACCCATAAAACGTCCACAGTTGACATTACGTCATCGCCATGCTCGATTTGACTGGTCACATGATCATTTGGGGTGGACTATTCACACATGGAGACGGGTCCACTGGTCTGATGAAAGTCGTTTTTTGTTACGCCCTACCGACGGTCGTGCAAGGGTTTGGCGTCAACGAAACACTTCATTTCAGGACAATCAAATTTTGGGCACAACTGCTTTTGGGGGGTGGGGGTGTAACTGTCTGGGGTTGTTTTTCCTTTGACTGTAAGTTGGACTTGTACGTTCTTGATAGTAATCTGACAGGCCAAAAATACCGTGACAATGTGCTCGCTCCATGCGTAGTCCCCCATTTCGACAATCATGCGTTGGCTGACAGGCCAATGTTCATGGACGACAACGCTAGGCCACATAGAGCCCGAATTGTACAACATTTTTTACAGCAAGAGGCTGTTCAGACAATTCCATGGCCTGCGATGTCGCCAGACATGAACCCTATAGAGCATGTATGGGACTTTATTGGCCGAAAAATTAACCAACGCAATCCAAAATGTCAAAATATTGACGAATTAAGAACTGCTATCTTAAAGGAGTGGCAACAGTTCCCCCAAGAACGGCTTAGGCATCTTGTGCGAAGCATGACGAGGCGTGTTACAGAACTTCACAATAAACGCGGTGGATATACTCGTTATTGATTTTTATGCCTTACACATACGCACAATAGATGCATTTAAAAGTTCTTAAAATCTGAAGACTCTGCATTTTAATGCAATGTTAAAAACTTCCATCAAAGACAAACTGGTTTTACGTTTTTCCAGCACCTGTTTTGAACCCCATTTTTGCCACGTCATAGTCACGTCTTTCAGGATGATAAATACTTCGTACATTGGTAATTTTAGAGCCCTTGGTGTAGTCTTTTAAGAAGTGTAAGAAAAATGATGATATCTATTTTATTGTTTTAACAGTATAGATGTAAAAAAATATATCGATAAAAATATAGGGTGGTGCTTAACTTTTTTCGGAGTGTATATATGCCGACTGACATAATTTTGCTCACAATAACTGCTTACTAAATTGCCATCAAACATAATTATATTCATAAGTTTGACATCACAAAACCAGAGGCTCCCATGAGCTTGTAATCACTCACCTGGATCAAAGCTGCTTTCAATAACAACGCAACTGTGCTGTGGTGGCCATCTTGGTGGGAAAGCGTGACTGCCGGACACAATTTAATTTGGAAAAGGACCATCCCATGACTATTCCATCAAAGTTTGGTTCTAATTGAGCTACTGGTTCCAGACAAGATGGTTTTTATGTGAATTTCCCATAGGGTTCTATGTTAAACTAAGTTCAGCTGTACAGCCATCATGGTCAGAGGGCGGGACCACCAGACAAAATTTTGGAAGAGGACCACCCAATGACTATTTTATCAAAGTTTGGTTCCAATTGAGCAACTGGTTCCAGACAAGAAAATTTGTATGTGAATTTCCCATAGGGTCCTATGTTAAGCTAAGTTCGGGTGTGGGGGCCATCTTGGTCGAAGGGCCGAACCGCCGGAGATTGGCTCAGTAGTTGCAGAGGAGAATATTTTTTAATTTCATCCCCCCTTTTTTCTATTATTAGCTTGGCGGCTAGCTTGGTTGGAAGTCGGGGATCACCGGACACAATTTTGGAATGGGGCCATCCAAGGACCATTCCACCAAAGTTTGGTTGCAATTGGCCAAGTGGTTTCTGAGAAGATTTTTATGTGAATTTCCCATGGGGTCCTATATTAAGCTAAGTGCGGCTGTGGGGGCCATCTTGGTCGAAGGGCCGAACCACCAGACACATTTTTGGAAGAGAACCATCCAATGACTATTTCATCAATATTTAGTTCTTATTGAGCAAATGGTTTCAGAAAAGAAGATTTTGATGGGAATTTCCCATAGGGTCCTATGTTAAATTAAGTTCGGCTGTGGCGGCCATCTTGGTCGGAGGTCTGAAATGCCGGACACAATTTTGGAAGGGGACCACCCAAGGATCATTTCAGCAAAGTTTGGTTGAGATTGGCTCAGTAGTTTCAGAGGAGAAGATTTTTTTTAAATTTCATCCCCCTTTTTTCTATTTTTAGCTTGGCGGCCATCTTGGTTGGAAGTCGGTATCACCGGTCACAAATTTGGAAGGGGGCCATCCAAGGAC
Source organism: Gigantidas platifrons (assembly GCA_002080005.1). Classification (NCBI taxonomy): domain Eukaryota; kingdom Metazoa; phylum Mollusca; class Bivalvia; order Mytilida; family Modiolidae; genus Gigantidas; species Gigantidas platifrons. Next base: position 13,467 of record MJUT01064716.1, read on the forward strand.
CATTCCACCAAAGTTTGCTTGCAATTGGCCCAGTGGTTTCTGAAGAGAAGATTTTTATGTGAATTTCCCATAGGGTTCTATGTTAAGCTAAGTTCGGCTGTGGGGGCCATCTTGGTCAAAGGGCCGAACAGCCGGACACATTTTTGGAAGAGAACCATCCAATGACTATTTCATCAAAATTTAGTTCTTATTGTGGAAATGGTTTCAGAAAAGAAGATTTTTATGGGAATTTCCCATAGGGTCCTATGTTAAATTAAGTTCGGCTGTGGTGGCCATCTTGGTCGGAGGTTGGAAATGCCGGACACAATTTTGGAAGGGGACCACCCAAGGATCATTTCAGCAAAGTTTGGTTGAGATTGGCTCAGTAGTCTCAGAGGAGAAGATATTTTTTTAATTTCCCCCCCCCCCCTTTTTTCTATTTTAAGATTGGCGGCCATCTTGGTTGGAAGTCGGGATCACTGGACACACTTTTGGAAGGGGGCCACCCAAGGACCATTCCACCAAAGTTTGGTTGCAATTGGCCAGGTGGTTTCTGAGGAGAAGATTAAAATATGAAATGTTGACGGATAGACGACGGACGAAAAGTGATGGCAATAGCTCACATGGTCTAAAGGCAAGGTGAGCTAAAAACGGAATATATGTTAAACTACTCCTTGCCATGTAGCTGCAGTGAAAATTTGAGCTCATTTTGACTTATACTAAAGCAGCAATGGACAATTGAAGAAATTTCTATTTTTAGCAACAGCAACCATCATGAATTGAGGGTGGAACTGTCGGACACAATTTTGAAAGGGACCCACCCAGGGACCATCCCTGCCAGGTTTGGTTTAATTTGGATCAGCGGTTTCAGAGAAGAAGATTTAAATGTGATCTTTTATCAAAATATGTCTAATTTGCATAATTGGTATAAATCGGCTGAAATAAAAATTACACAGAAAAACACGGAATATATGTTAAACTACTCCTTGCCATGTAGCTGCAGTTAAAATTTGAGCTCATTTTGACTTATACTAAAGCAGCAATGGACAATTAAAATTTCATCCCTCCTTTTTTCTATTTTTAGCTTGGTGGCCATCTTGGTTGGAAGTCAGAATCACCGGACACAATTTGGAAGGGGGCCATTCAAGGACCATTCCACCAAAGTTTGGTCTAAATTGGCTCAGTGGTTTCTGAGGAGAAGATTAAAATGTGAAAAGTTTACAACAGACGACGACATAGACATAAGATGGACGATGGACGAAACCTAATGACAAAAGCTCACATGGCCTTTGGCCAGGTGAGCTAAAAATGCATTCCTAACAAAATTTGGATTGTTTTTTTTTTGTTTTTTTTTAGGTCAGATCAAGACAAGACCTGATTAAATATAATGATTGCTGGATCTATCATACAAATTAATTCAATATCCCTGGAACCCTTTTTAGCATACCCATTTCCGTTCAAGAATTAAATTTATATGTAGGTAGTTAATTCCTATTTAGAAAATGCTGGAGTTTATCAGCGACATAAAACTTTATAGAGAAGAGGAAGACAGACGCAGATAAAATTTCACACTGCATAGATGCCAACCCCTTTTTGGTGAAATCAGTAACAAAAATTTGAGATGTCAGTAATTTGTGATTTTTTTCAGTAATCATAATTTTTCATAAAATTTTACAATAATCGTACTACAGACTAGATGCAAAGTGACGAGCAAATGATTTCATCCCGACCACCGTGCTGAATGGAAAAGTCTTGTTTGCAATATTTGTAATGGGCATAATGTTCCTGTGTCGATTTCATAAGGCACTTAGGGAACTCAATATAATATTCGGGACGAAATCATTGTCCCAGTTTCCATTTCTTCGCTGCAGAAGCTTCACTTGTTCCCTCAGACATCGTGAAATTGACAAAAACGTGCTGTGTTCATTAACTACTCGGGATCGAAAAAGAAATGGATAGATTGTTTTCTACTGTAGATAGTCCCGAGAAACCCAAAAGTATTTAATAATCGGAATCCCTCAAGCAATTATCTTTATGCGATTTTAACAGACAATGAAGCGCCTAAATGATCACAATGATATTTAAATGGGGAACGGTTCAGGGCCGGCAATAATTGGAAATCCATAACAAGTAAACTGTTCACTGTAACTTTGGCCCGAAATTCGTAACAATTACGGAAAAATCGTAATGGTTGGCATGTATGGACACTGTAACAAGTATTTAAAAAGCCTGTATTACCTGAATAAATGGGCTTTTAAAATGAACAATTATTCATTCTTGTCCGTATGTTTTGATTTTTCTTTAACATCAACTGAAAAAACTGGGCCCTTAAAAATTTAGCTGGGCCCCCAGAAATTAAAAGTCAGTACCCCAGCTTGCTACTGGGGGAAAATGTTTAATTTGTGTTCCTGTTTTAGAATAAAGATAGATGTGCTAATTTATCTCTTTTTAAATCTAACCATTTTAATCTATTTGATTTTAAATAATTTTGATAATATGTCATACTAGACAGTGACCCTACATATAGAGTGGAACTTCTGGAGAGGAGAAGAAGCGGAATCATTTGACAGTGACCCTACATAAAGTATTTTCTCTTTCTTCTTAATGCTGCATGCTTAGCGGAAAAGCAACAAATACCAATTTCAGTCTTTGGTTTGACCCGACCGCGGCTCGAACCCACGATTTACTGCACTCGAGGCATGCACGCTAACCATTACACCACTGATGCCGTTACCATACATAAAGGATGGAATCTCTGGAAGAAGATGAGGAATTATTATTAAGAGCCAGTACATTTTTATGTAACAAATTGCTTACCTGGGAAGAACATCAAAATTTTCAGCCAAGTTAACTTTATTTCTAACCAATGCATCAAATAATCTTGTTTGCATAATTTCTTTTTCTAAAACATTTTTGGTCTGAAGATCTATTAAATTCCCTGTTTCACTGTCAATGTTAAATCCAAGAAATGTCATAGTGTTCTGGTCAGCATTGAAAAACAGGTATGGATGTGGACTGAAAAACAATACTATAGTATTAATAAATGGGTGTTTCCATAATGGCCCTCTTATGTGTCCAAGGTCTGTAATAATGGCCCAAGGAGTCTTGTAGTTCAGGAAATTAATTTGTTAAATTTGTTCATGCCACGATATATCTGAAATACTGCTAAAGTTGACACTAAACACCAACCAATCAATCAATCAAACATTTTTCCTTAGTAGCAACCAAAACATTTGTCAAAAAGTCCATCTCAAAGCCATCTTTTTGCCAGCATGATGTATTGTTTACAAAGTTGTTCTCTTCAAGAATAAAACTGAACTATTGCTCACTTGAATGTTAAACAACAATCAATCTATCAGAGATATGAAGACGATCAGAAGTTTTGAAAAAATTATAGTAAACATGTTAAGGAAGGTAAATTCGAGATCATACAGACATATATTAATACAAAGAACAGGTCAATTGGTTCAGAGAGAACAAAATCTGTGAAAACATGAACAAAAATTTATTCTCAAAATAAAGGTTAGTTTTTAACTAGATTTACTTTTGTGATTATTCGATTTCCAGCTGGTGCTGAACCAAAATGGGTGGTATAATTACCTGTAGACAGCATATTTTTAGAACCCTACAAATATGTGAAATTATGCCATTTGGGCCCCTTTAAAAATAGCTTAATGTTTCTAATGACCCATCAATAACCAATAAAGCTGAACATTTTGCAAAACAACACATCTTAAAACATTTAGAATTTTAAAGTTCAAATTTGTTGGGCCCTTATTATGTCAAAAACAGCAATAGTTACAAACCGGTAGTAACATTATGCATTTTTCTAAAAGAGATTTTCCTAATGAATTCATTAAAAAAACTTCATTAAAAGCAGAAAATGAAATACCATATTTGCAACATTGGAAAGGCTTGCACAGAGCAAATTTGGGCTATCACGGTGTATCTATCAGTCCTAGCTGTGGATATATGATGAACAGGTGGGCCGTTGTGGTCATGATCACATGATAGTTGGATTTACAACTACCTATGCAATCAGTGTCTATCACCACTAACGTGAGTTCGAACCCTGTTCATGATGAGGTGTACTCAAAACAACATTATGTGATAAAAGTTTGTCAGTGACTTGTGACAGGTCGGTGGTTTTCTCTGGGTACTCCGGTTTCCTCCACCAATAACACTGACTGCCTCGATATAACTGATATATTGTTGAAAGCGGTGTTAAACACCATAAACCATAAAATCTATAAACTATTAATCCTATGTTGAAATTTTATAAATTCCTATTTCTAATCACATGTACATCTTCATTATATGCACCAACATTCTGCAAGGATCTAAGGCTGTCTGTGGAAAACATGGAGAAGTTAGCTGCACAAAATACACATCCATTATCAGAGGGTACAATATGCTTAAACACTCCTAACCTTCTTTCCCATGTTCGTCTCATCTGATATAGATGTAACTCTGTATCATCTTTTGTTTCTTCTTCTTTTATTCTGGTGACTTGTCTTTCTAACATTTGTATGGGAGACTCTTCACTCATGACTAGTGAACGAGTAGCAAAATCCTGAAATAATAATAAGATTTTTTCTTCAAATGTTCAATATTTCTACAATTATAACATAATCATATAAAGCAAATATTCTGTTTTAACAGATTTAATGAATACCAAATTTCATCCAGCATTTGAAGATATCCAGAACCTTTTCATTTTCATTTTAGTGTTTTAGGTATCTAATTGAACATTTGTTCTTTAGAAGATGCAGCTATTATAATCACTTGCTCTGACAAAATGTCTCTCCTTATTTAGTATATATAAGGTACATGTATCTTCATTATTAGGAGTTTAATGTTTTGTGCAGAAAAATCAATGACTGACCTTGAAACATTTAAACTTCCCACTGAATGAATTATGGCTTACGGTGTTTGACGCCACTTTCAACAATAATTCAGTTATATCTTGGCAGTCAGTTTTACTGGAGGAGGAAACCGGAGTACCCTGTGAAAACTAGCAACCTGCCACAAGTCACTGACAAACTTTATCACATAATGTTGTATTGAGTATACCTCACCTGAGTAGGAGTTGAACTCACATTGTTAGTGATGATAGGCACTGATTGGATAGGTAGTTATAAATCCAACTGCCATAAGATCAAGACCATGTCGGCCCCAGAAAGGACAATTGGCATTGTATTTATTATAAAGGAGCAGTTAATCTTGGGAAAACTTAAATACCCTGACGAAAACCAACACAGAAAAGGTTTTATTTTATTTTGTGTGGTGTTTTTACAAGTTGTATTTATTTGTATTGTGTTTATATTAGGGTCGTCCTGATCGTGATCATATGGTAGTTGGATTTATAACTGCATGTACAATCAGTGCCTATCACCACTTAAGTTGTGAGTTCGAATCCCGCTGATGATGAGGTGTACTCGATATAACATTATGTGATAAACTTTGTCAGTGACGTGCGACAGAATAAAATAAAATTGACCACTACGATATAACTGAAATATTGTTGAAAGTGGCATTAAACACCATAACCCTAACCCTATTGGTTTATTACTAGTTGACAGTCTACATGACTCTTGGTTTCAAGTACTTTCAAGATATTCATTAATTTCTATCATCTTCATTATTCTAATTAATTCAATTCAGAATAGTTATTGATGCATATGTTTATACAACTCATCATCATGTAGTTCAATTTTGTATTAATTTTGACATGCAACAAAGAAGTAATGGACAATTAACATATTTCTAATTAAGCATTGACTGCCTCCTTGAGTGGAAGGTGGAGCTGTTAGACATCATTTTGAAAGAGGACCATCCAAGGAACATCCTAGCCAAGTATATTTAATTCAGTGGGTTTTGAGGAGAAGATTTAAATGTGAAAAGTTTACGACAGAATCCAAGTGATGGCAGAAGGTGAACAATAAATCTTATGTCAATTAAGGTACCTTGTGTAGAAAGTAGAAAGGGTACATGATTTTACTTCAAAATATCTTTTGGTATTCAATTTATCCACGATAAATTAAACTGATAGCAATTAGTTTAAAAAATATCTAAATGAGAAATTGAGGAAATATTGTTTTCGTAAACAAGCAATTTCACTATATAGCAGAAGATTGTTTTTTGCAATTCTTGTACACATTTTAATGCATACACTCTTCATATTTACATGAGAAATCTAAGAACATATTTAGCAAATCCTTTTACAATCTTCTACTACAGTCTACAGATATTCCACAGAAAGCCAACACTTCAACAGTCACTGACACATAATGCTGTACACTTCGCTCTGAGCGAGAGTCGTACCCACAACATTATGTGATAAAGTTTGTCAGTGACTTGCAGCAGGTCGGTGGTTTTACTCAGGACCTCTGGTTTTCTCCACCAATAAAACTGACGTCCACGATATAACTGAAATGTTGTTGAAAGTGGCATTAAACACCATAAAACCAATCAAACACTTACCCTTGACATTTGTATGAGAAATCTAAGAACAAATTGAGCAAATCCTGGTAAATCTTCTATTGCAGCCGTTCCACAGAAAGCTGACACTTCAAAATCTTGTAACTGTTTGTTCAGAAAGCTGACAAAATGGTGCAGCTCAGACCAAGATGGATTTCTTATTCCACAATGGCTGTAAGGATATTAAAGATTCAAATACAACTGATTACCAATACAAGTCATGTGATGACAAAAATGCCTTGAGTACCACTTATGGAAATTTTTGTTAACCATTAATCAAATCTGTCCAAGATAGGAGATGCACATCTTCAATGTATGTGCAATCACTGTGCAGAATCTGTTGAATGAAAATTGTTGCAGTTACAGATAAAACAAACTAGGTACTAGCCTCTCAGTGTTTCAGATGGACAGAGTTGAACAGTTCCTTTTATTTTTTTTATTTGGCAGTGTATCAAATAATATTTTCTCGTTTTAGATACTTGAATTATTCCCGTGTTTGGATAGAAAAAAAAAATCCAATCAGTAGCCATCTGTCAGTATTCACTTACTAATTTTGAATGTATAGTTTGCAAAATTACTAACTGGTTCCCAGCTGCTAAACACTGCAATGTCACCTTCAGGATACTCTGACTTAAACAATACTAAAAAATGGCTGTCCCAATCCAGGATATATATTTTCATCAGCTGATGTTACTGGCTTCATTTTTTTTTAATATATTTGTTCAAAAAGAATAAAAATAGTGCAAAAAATTATAATGTTCAAAATAATTGTTTGCAAATATCATGCAAAATTTAAAGAATTTATATTGTGAATAAATAATGTGAATAAATAGTTATATATATATAATATGACAGACATACTTCAGCAGAACGCTAAGACACTTTTTTCTATCTCCTTTTGGTATATTAGGATTTACATCAATCAGGCTAGAATTAGTGTCCAGTCTACTCAGATACTGGAATGGTCTCTGGAATGTCGTACTTTTGAATTCTATAAGATCAAACAGTCTGTCGTGGTTTGTATAATCTGGTGGTTTTCTGTCAAACAGAATTTCTAAACTTTCTTGAGGCGAGCGACACATCACATGGGGTAAAATGTCTAGAGAGTGATGGAGACACTTCAATTCCCCTCCCTATATGAAAGAAAAAGAGAAAAATTGAGAGAAATTAGTTAGCACGTTTTAATGTAGTACATCTGTAATCAAGTTCACAATTTTAGTGGTCATATGTATGAATTCTATAGGTAAATTCAATTATATTATACAGTAATGGCCATATGGTAGTTGGATTTAAACTACCTATGCAATCAGTACCTATCACCACTAACGTTGTGAGTTTGAATCCCGCTCAGACGATACAACTTTATGTGATAAATTTTGACAGTGACTTGCAGCAGGTCTGTGGTTTTCCTCCACCAATAAAACTGACCGCTACGATGTAAATGACATTTTTTTTTCCCCCGGCTCCTCCAGTTTCCTCCACCAATAAATTGACCGCCACGATATAACTGAAATATTGTTGAAAATGGCATTAAACGCCATAAAACATAAACCAAACCCAAATGGAACTTTATTATCTCACACTTTTGAAAGTGCAGGGATATTGTTATCATGTCCATCCATCTGCCACATTTTCTTGTGACTTAAACTCCTCCTACATTTTTTGTCTAAGGCCATGCAAAATTAATTACTTGGTTCTCGGGCCCTTTTTTGTCAAAATTGATGAGGGAGGGCGGCATTTTTTTTT
>MJUT01064716.1:33001-43212 GCA_002080005.1 Gigantidas platifrons
TCATCTTCATGACTGTATACTGATAACACTGTGTTGTATATCTCACCTACAATAGTAAAAGACAAGTTAATACAGTGTAGTGTGTGGTGTACAAAGGAGAACTTCATCAGACTGAGGTAAAGGTTTGTCATCTTCATGGCTGTATACTGATAACATTGTGTTGTATATCTCACCTACAACAGTAAAAGACAAGTTAATACAGTGTAGTGTGTGGTGTACACAGGAGAACTTCATCAGACTGAGGTAAAGGTTTGTCATCTTCATGACTGTATACTGTTAACACTGTGTTGTATATCTCACCTACAATATAGTAAAAGACAAGTTAATACAGTGTAGTGTGTGGTGTACACAGAAGAACTTCATCAGACTGTGGTAAAGGTTTATCATCTTCATGACTGTATACTGTTAACACTGTGTTGTATATCTCACCTACAATATAGTAAAAGACAAGTTAATACAGTGTAGTGTGTGGTGTACAAAGGAGAACTTCATCAGACTGATGTAAAGGTCTGTCATCTTCATGACTGTATACTGTTAACACTGTGTTGTATATCTCACCTACAACAGTAAAAGACAAGTTAATACAGTGTAGTGTGTGGTGTATACAGAAGAACTTCATCAGACTGAGGTAAAGGTTTGTCATCTTCATGGCTGTATACTGATAACACTGTGTTGTGTATCTCACCTACAACAGTAAAAGACAAGTTAATACAGTGTAGTGTGTGGTGTATACAGAAGAACTTCATCAGACTGAGGTAAAGGTTTGTCATCTTCATGGCTGTATACTTATAACACTGTGTTGTATATCTCACCTACAACAGTAAAAGACAAGTTAATACAGTGTAGTGTGTGGTGTATACAGAAGAACTTCATCAGACTGAGGTAAAGGTTTGTCATCTTCATGGCTGTATACTGATAACACTGTGTTGTATATCTCACCTACAACAGTAAAAGACAAGTTAATACAGTGTAATGTGTGGTGTACACAGGAGAACTTCATCAGACTGAGGTAAAGGTCTGTCATCTTCATGGCTGTATACTGATAACACTGTGTTGTATATCTCACCTACAATATAGTAAAAGACAAGTTAATACAGTGTAGTGTGTGGTGTACACAGAAGGACTTCATCAGACTGAGGTAAAGGTCTGTCATCTTCATGGCTGTATACTGATAACACTGTGTTGTATATCTCACCTACAATATAGTAAAAGACAAGTTAATACAGTGTAGTGTGTGGTGTACACAGGAGGACTTCATCAGACTGTGGTAAAGGTTTGTCATCTTCATGACTGTATACTGTTAACACTGTGTTGTATATCTCACCTACAACAGTAAAAGACAAGTTAATACAGTGTAGTGTGTGGTGTACACAGGAGAACTTCATCAGACTGTGGTAAAGGTTTGTCATCTTCATGACTGTATACTGTTAACACTGTGTTGTATATCTCACCTACAATATAGTAAAAGACAAGTTAATACAGTGTAGTGCGTGGTGTACACAGAAGAACTTCATCAGACTGAGGTAAACGTTTATCATCTTCATGGCTGTATACCAACTAATATGTTCGGAACAGACAGATGTTCAAATAAAAAAACAATTTGTAGAGGACAATCTAATGATTTTTTCTACCAAGTTTGGTTCCAATTATTCCAGCTTTCGTTTTATATTGATAACGTTTTAGTTGTAATTAAATATCTAACACGTCTGTATGAATTTGAATTCAAGTTTGAAAAGGACAATATTAAGGTGATTTATTTATACCGGACCATAAATATAGTTTGACTGTTAAAAAAATTGGTATTAAAAAGTCTGAGTTTATTAGACAAAGAAATAACTAAAATATTAATGTGACTTAAAACATCAGGTAGAGAGATATGTGGTGTTTGAGTCATCAGAATTCAAGCTACTGAATTATTGAAAATATACTTACTCTGGGGGCAGATAATCAAGTTTGGCTCCCCAGCTTTAAACGAGTACAAGAATGTTCTTTCTACTTTAAATGTGTCTGTGAACAAAATAAAGAAAGATAGCATTATTTGTAGCACTATATCATTTTTGTTTATTGTGGTAACAATTTCTATAATGTTTCTGTAAACAATAATAAGAAAGCATATTTCATATTTTTGCTTGTCGTGAAATTAATTTTCACTACAAATGTTTCTGCATCTTTCATCTGGTGATACATGTACATTACATACACTGTTTGGATTCAAGCAAGTTTGAAGTTTCAGGGGGAAAGCATTTTGTACATATTCTCAAAATACATGTATCTGAGTATTTATGATATTTTTTCTTTTTACAAAATGATGGTGTTCATGTTGTTTAACAATAACATGAATGGTGTCACAAGTGGTGCAGGAACTGCTTACCCATCCGGAGCACCTAAGTTCATGCACAGTTTTCAGTGGGGTTGGGCTTGCTTAATCTTTAGTTAATGTGTAGTGTTTTGTTGACTATTGTTTGTCTTTAATTTTTGTCCTTTTTCTTTTTGCCATTGTATTGTTTGCTCGGCTTACCTCGTTGGTATCTTCAAACTTATCTCACGGAAAGTCACCCCTTTTATCAATTCAGGAGTCTTATTAATCTCTCGCTTGTAAGGTACACCTAACAAATTAAAAAGCCACCTCGTTTTTAAGAAAAATAACCTAACAAGATGGAGATGTACACCTCACCCAACGCCACTTCTTTTATAAGGACAGTAGACTTGCCAGATGGGGACTGTCGGTCACAATATATATATTTATAGCTATCTTGTAGATAGCAGCCAAACTAGCTGAGCTATAGAGCCCTTTACAAGCCCTGGCAGGTATAATTGACAACTCATGTCAGTTGAAACTTGCACTTAAAACTAGAGGCTCCCAGGAGCATGTAATCGCTCACCTGGTTTTCAATTTTACATTTAAAGTTGATAGAAAATGGGGGTGTTACACATAATTTTGAAAGTGGGCCACCCAAAGATCATTTCAACTCAAATTTCTGAGCAAAAGATTTTGATGTGATTTTATCTCATAATATTCCTAAGCGGAATAAACTGGCTGAAAAAATCTCACAGAAAAACCCAGAATATATGTTAAACTACTCATTGTCATGTAGCTGCAGTCAAAATTTGAGTTCATTTTGATTGATAATAAAACAGCAATGGACAACAAAAGAAATTTCTATTTTTAGTAACAGCAGCCATCTTGAATGGAGGGCGGGGCTGTTGGACACAATTTTGAAATGGGACTACCCAAGGACTATATCCCAGCCAAATTTGGTTTAATTTGGTTCAGCGGTTTCAGAGAAGATTTAAATGTGATCTTTTATCAAAATATGCCTAATTTGCATAATCGGTATAAATTGGCTGAAAGAAAAATTTCACAGAAAAACCCAGACTATTTGTTAAACTACTCACTGTCATGTAGCTGCAGTTAAAATATGAGCTCATTTTGACTTATACTAAAGCAGCAATGGACAATTGAAGAGATTTCTATTTTTAGTAACAGCAGCCATCTTGAATGGAGGGTGGGGCTTTCGGACATAATTTTGAAATGGGATTACCCTAGGACTATCCCAGCCGAATTTGGTTTGATTTGGTTCAGTGGTTTCAGAGAAGAAGATTGAAATGTGATCTTTTATCAAAATATGCCTAATAATCGGTATAAATCGGCTGAAAGAAAAATCTCACAGAAAACCCCGGAATATATGTTAAACTACTCATTGCCATGTAGCTGCAGTTAACATTTGAGCTCATTTTGATTTATAATAAAGCAGCAATGGACAATTGAAGAAATTTCTATTTTTAGTAACAGCAGCCATCTTGAATGGAGGATGGGGCTTTCGGACACAATTTTGAAAGGGACCCACCTAGGGACCACCCCTGCCAGGTTTGGTTTAATTTGGTTCAGTGGTTTCAGAGGAGAAGATTTAAATGTGAAAGTTGACGACGTACGACGGCGCCAAGTGATGGCAAAAGCTCACATGGCCTTTGGTCAGGTGAGCTAAAAAGGGCCAAAACTCCCAGATGGGTATTCAGATTTGAAGGGTATGTAGGTCTTAAAATGCTGCACATATTTGCAATTTAAACTTGTCATCTATCTCCTATAGTTGTTGAAATATAAGAAAAGTATTAAAATTTTAAACATTTGATGAAAAAGGGGCAATAACTCCCAGATGGGTAATCAGATTTACTTCAAAATTGCAGAGTAGGTAGATCTTCACATGCTGTACATTTTTGCAGTTTAAACTTAACATCTATCTCTTACAATTTTTTAAATAAAGGACGCAAAGTATCCAAAATTTTGAAAATTTGATGAAAAAAGGGCAATAACTCCAAAATGGGTATTTGGATTGACTTCAAAATAAAAGGGTATGTAGATCTTGACATGCTGCACATTTTTGCAATTTAAACTTAACATCTATCTCTTATATTTTTTTAAATAAAAGATGAAAAGTATTAAAATTAAAAAAAAATTGATCAAAAAAGGGGCAAGAACTCCAAAATGGGTTATCAGATTTACTTCAAATTTGCAGGGCAGATAGATCTTGACATGCTGCACATTTTTATAATTTAAACTTAAAAGCAATCTCTTATAGTTTTTTAAATAAAGAACAAAAAGTACTAAAATTTTGAAAATTTGATGAAAAAAGGGCAACAACTCCAAAATGGGTAATAGAATTCACTTCAAAATTGCAGGGCAGATAGATCTTGACATGCTGCACATTTTTATAATTTAAACTTAAAAGCAATCTCTTATAGTTTTTTAAATAAAGAACAAAAAGTACTAAAATTTTGAAAATTTGATGAAAAAAGGGCAATAACTCCAAAATGGGTTATAGGATTCACTTCAAAATTTCAGGGTAGGTAGATCATAACATGCTGCACATTTTTAACCCATGTCAGATTTTTGATATTACTAACGGTTTCTGAGTTATTACCCAAAACCTGCAATTTTACCATATGTTCTATTTTTAGTAACAGTGGCCATGTTGATTAGTGCATGCCATCACCGGACACAATTTTTAAACTAAACACCCTAGTGATGATTCAGATCAAGATGGGTACAATTGGTCTAGTAGTTTCAGAGGAGAAGATTTTTGACAAAATTTACGACGTACGACGGACGGACGACTGATGCCAAGTGATGGCAAAAGCTCACTTGGCCTTTGGCCAGGTGAGCTAAAAATGAATCTGTCTCCATAAACTCTTTTGTAAAACAAAGCTATTCAGCAAAATATTTGCTTTATTGAGAAACAGGTTGTGGATGTAAAGTAATGGCATAAAATTCCATCCATCTCATAAAAAAACCCACTCTTTGTCAGTTGCACAAATTTGAACCTGCTCCTAAAACATGTTAATAAAAAACAATGTATTTACCTAGTTCAGTAAGCCGGTTCAAGACCATCCCAAGATGTTCCATGCCTAAATAATCAGACATACTCAATGAAATAGATGCCAGGAAGGCCGTCCATCGTTCACCCAGAGCCTTAATTAGAGATTCAATATCTATTTCTCTGGAATATTAAATGAAAATTTATTATACAGGAGAACTTTATAGTAGCTCAAACACAAAATGTGTCTGCGCTATTGGTAGTTCAAGTAATAAAAATTCCTTAATGACAAAAACATCTGGTCCTGGTCTGGGAAAATTTCCTTGAAACAATGAAGTTCAAAATTGATTTTGTAAGTGAAAGATCCTGGACCTCATGGTTTTGAATTCTTGAAGATCTGCCTCATTTATATTAAAGTCCCTTTTATTCCTTGTTTTTTTGTTTTTGTTTTTTGTTTTTTGTTTTTATGTTTGATTGTTTTGTTTTGTTTTGATTTGAGCTTAGTGGGGGGGGTTTTTTTGGGGGGGGGGTAAATAAGGACATACTTTTTGTGATATTACAAGCTGTACAACATTATTGTTATAACTTAGGTCTTGATCTGTATCTGAGAGAGGTTTGCTTTGGGTTGTAAAAATGTAGATCATGACATTTTTGTTTTATATTTTATACTGACAAAAATACTTGTGCACCTGACAATAGCACTATCTACACAATTATTCATTGGGTTTCTATGCAGTAGGAGCAAGACTAACGCTAAACAAACCAAGCTTAACTCGTCACTAATTAAGAAATCTTTTGTTGTACTTTTGGTTCTTAATCAAACCCTCTTTTGAATTTCCGATAGTTAGTAATTTCGGCTCTTTGTACATATGATAAGCCCTTAACTTGAGGCTCACATGATCCTGTATTGCTCACCTGGGAAAGAATATTGTCTTGTACTATTACATACCAGGGAGGCATGGATGCATGTGCTTCCACATCGTTTCGGCAAAAAAAAAGAAAAAAAAAAAGCAGGAGGCCAGGTAAGAAAAAGAGAAAAGAAGATGTGCTGGCGTATCCTGGGCTGTAGATTTACATGAAAGAGGTGATTGAGAGGTGTCATGTTATTATTCGGCAATGACCAATGACATTCTTCATCATTATAATAATATTATTTTGAAGTTATTTTTTTGCATGCCGTCAGGATCCGGATTCATTTTCGGTGTATTGAACGGTTTATATTTCGCTTTGTATCATTTGTTTACATTGGTGATGAATCTGCGTGAGGATGCAGAGAAAAATATCATCTTTCTTTGCATCGAAATCTAGTCGTGAAGATGAAGTTAGTATCCTCGGACTCATTCCAACCTCCGTACCCAGACATAGGACTCCTCCAGTCTGCATCCATTCATAGCATATTTCAATGTATAGACTATACATTGAAATATGCTATATTCGCGGAGCTTCAGGGGGGCTTTGCCCTCCTGGGCCCCCAGATCCCTCGCCTTAATTTTGTGCTTCCACTTCAAGTTAGGTATAGCTATGCCCCTGCATACAGTAGCATATGTTCAATATTGATTTTCAAGGACTTGAGAATCTACTAGACCCTGGGTCATTTATTGGTACAAAATTGAATATTCATTCACAAGCTGCTTCATCCAACTGCATTTTACCATTTACATTTACGGTTCTAAAGAAAAAATTAAACATTTTCCCAATTTTTTTTTTAAAACCAATATTAAACTGTGGACCAAAAGGTATCAGATATCATAGAACTTGGGGTGTAAATCTGTGCAAACTTGAATCTACCGGTACATATCACAATGTTACATGCCATATTTGACAGTATCTCTACTGCAGTCTATGCTAATGTTTGGAATCAAAGTCCTGTACCCCACAGACTATTGCCAGTGTTCGAAATTAGCGGTGGTCCGATGGACTGCGGCAAGGTGAATTTTTCGTCTGGCCAGTGGAAATTTCTAAACCACAAGTCCGATTGGCTTGTGGAATATTTTTCATAAAAAGAATTAATGATCACGTCAATTGCTGAATTATCGCATTCAAATCGAACAAATGTGTTCAGCCATGACCAAGTTGTTGACTGGATATTCCCAGTTTTAAAAATAACTTTACCTCAGAATCGTAAATAGCAGTTTGCGCATGCGGTAAATAGATATGTTTTCGTCTCAAAATCTTTTCATCCTTGTGTAAAACTCGGACCGGAACAAAGCTGACCTCATATAAAAAAATTACCAATTACAAATTATGTTCAAACACAGACTAGTGTAATCTTCAGTAATATAAGTATGATCATTATGAATACATGTATATGACTACATAATATTTTGTGCGATTTTTGTTATCCACTTAAAACCCAGGGTCGAGTCATTTTGGGGCGTACTGTCTTGTTGATTAACTACGTCTAACTTCCGGTATTAAAAAATAAAAACCTGTGGCTAATTTATTTTTATGGGTCCTACCTGGTAGGTCACAGAAATGAAAGTGAGGCCAAAATTAAAATATTGTTTGTTTCCCCATTTCCGACTGAACCGATAAACTTGGCCCGACCAGGAAAATTTTATTGACTTCCGCGAAAAAAAAAATGTTTTATTCCGGAAATATTTTCGGTTCCGTTCCGGAAACGAGACAAAATTATTTGTTCAATTCCAATTCGGAATACTTCTAGAATTACGTATGACTTCATCGAAGGTCATTGAGGCAAATCCATATCGAAAAGCAATAACAACGATGGACACCACATGGTGTGTCAGAGTGTCGGTGCTGTCGAAAACAGGAAAGGTTGAACAAACTTTGATTTGCATTAAAAAAGATCGGAAGTAAAAACACATGGGAAGATTTTTTAGAGGAGTTGCTTGATGACGTGGAAGTGACGGACGACAAAAATGATGCATTGGACAAAAAGAATGTAAACGTGATCATACCTACCTACCCACTACCTTGAGGGTAGGGTCGCAAAAGGGGAAACAAACAATTTTTTAAGGTTGGCCTGAGTGGAAAAACTTTTAAAAAAAATTAATTTAAAAGGGTATGAGGATACAATGGATAGAAAATGATTAGAAATCTGGAAAAAGGACCAGACATGGCTCAAGTACGAATACATGTCAAAATGACTGCACTTTTTACCAAGACGCCCCACTTTTTTCCAAAATAAATCATTATCAAAACACCTCCATATATATATTATTTAATTGTTGTGATTTAAATGTTTATAAATGTCTTCCCGTGATTCGTTTTTGTTCCAATATTATTTTGCACTTAAATCGTGAAAGTAACAATATATTTTGTTTTTGTTTAAAGGCTGAATCGTATTTTGAAAGTAGAATTGCATCGTAGTTTTTTATATATTTTTTTTTTCAGAACAAAACGCTAGGTGATATCTCTTTTAAATTAAAGACTAAAATAATGAACTTCATGTCTGTTTTAAAAAAATATATATAAAATCAAGACAACTCAAGTATTGTCAATAATATGCAATACAATTTGTTTACAATTTTCCCTTTATCGGGCCCCTTTGCAGAGTTTGGGTTTGTTTTTATTGATTTCATCACGTATTTTCGATTGTAAGTGTCATTCTTACTAAATACCATTATATAATATTACTTGATTACCCCGGGATCCAATTTCATAGATATAGTTCTTAAATTATATTAATTCTAATGAATTTACGTACAACATGCTTCCTCGGTTATTTATAGCAGTTATTAAGGTCACACGCTGTTCGGCAAACTTCGGAACTGCAGCTGATTTATAATTAGGTTGTGTTAATGGCGATTCCACCAACAGATGATGCTAAACATTCGAATTCTTTTCACTAATTACGACATTATAACAGATTTTTTAAACCTGGCTTTTTGTTCAGAACATTTTATTGGTATAAAACATCGAATATTGGGAACTTTTAATATAAACAAAAAAATTTAATTCTGACAGCCTGTATGCCTTTAATTATATTTTTATAATCTATTTATTAAAATTATAAATTAATTAATGATGATTGCATTTAATTAAATTTATGTTTCATTAATTATTACAATATATGCCTTTATCTGTGCCAATTGTCTTTGATGAGTTTAATTACCAGTAATAAAGTAAAAACACACCCAAATGTCAAGGTATTGTGAAAAAGAAAAGTACAAAGCCAACAAAAGAATTTTGAGAAGTTTAAGCTTTGATAACAATGGTTTAGTCAAGCCTTACTGGAAAGTATATACATCCCGGGAAATGACATGATTCTGGCATGATAACATTATCCATTTATCATGGAAAGTGAATGTTGTATCAGTTGCAATAAGGTAGTTAGAACAAGACAGTATATACATTTACTAGACAAATCTTGAATTACAAGACATCATACATGATATCGTAGTTTGAGTAGAAAACAAGAATTCCCTACCGGCCGCAAAAATCAGAGGACCTAAAATATCAAAAGTATCACCTTGCAGTGACTAGATTTTAAATTACAAGTTCAAGGGCCATAACTCAGCCAAAAATCATTCGACCAGAACGAAATTCGAACTTAAACTGTAACTCATCTAGATATAGTCACATACCAAATATTAAGTCAATATCTCATAGGAGGTAAAAAAAAAGTCCGGACAACTAAACATTTGAACAAAAAATGCAAGTTCAATGGCCATAACTCAGCCAAAATCATTCGACCAGAGCAAAATTCAAACTTCAACTGTAACTCATCTAGATATAGCCACATACCAAATATCAAGTCAATATCTCAAAGGACGTCAAAAAAAGGTCCAGACAACTTAAAATTTGAACAAAAAATACAAGTTCAAGGGCCATAACTCAGCCAAAAATCATTCGACCGCAACAAAATTCGAACATAAACTGCAACTCATCTAGATATAACCACATACCAAGTATCAAG
Organism: Gigantidas platifrons; assembly: GCA_002080005.1. NCBI lineage: Eukaryota > Metazoa > Mollusca > Bivalvia > Mytilida > Modiolidae > Gigantidas > Gigantidas platifrons. The sequence continues at coordinate 43,196 of MJUT01064716.1, forward strand.
TCAATATCTCAAAGGAC
>MJUT01064716.1:63077-78980 GCA_002080005.1 Gigantidas platifrons
TATGGGGGAGATAATGAAGTACCCTATCGTTTTCTTTACCTTATTACTGTTATCATCTTATATCTGGCACTGTGCATGTTGTATACATGTCTTCTGCATTGGAATTCTAATTCAGTCAACATATTCACTGACAATTTTCTATAACCTAGGTTCATGGCAATGTCATCATTTAATAAGAAAGAACAGTCCAGAATTATTTGAATTTTTTCCTCATTTGACAATTGATGCATTCTTCTGTTAATTATTCTATTTATTTCTCTATCAATTGTATGTATAGTTACTTGTCTTGTAGTTTCAAGCAGTTGACATTTGAGCAAAAAATGTTCCAGATCCTCATCTTCTTCTCCACACAATAGGCATGTAGTGTCAATTTGACTTTGGTTAAATTTTGACCGGTTTGACTGGAAGATTTAAGTTCCACTAGCCAGCTTCAGTTTTATTGGTATTCTATTTGTATCTCTTGCAGACCTTGTTGGTATAAATATAAGAGGATGTTGTTTTCCTGGGTTGTAAGCTTCCACATTTAGATATTTCAAATATGTATAGTATTCAGAAAAGCTGGTTAGATGGTTTTTCCAATATTGAAAGACTTTCTCATGTTAGTTTTTTCCACTCTTCTTTTGTATATGGTGTTTCCAGTAATAAATAGATTTCTGGTAGGTTGTATTTCCAGATTATCTTTTTTGCATATATAAACCAGCTGTTACTTTGTCCTGATTTTACAGTTTTACACTTTTGGCTATCTGGTTCTCAGTTGAGGTACTTGGTAATAGGCATCGATACTGTATAAAAATGTAAGCACTTTTATATGTATTTGTCCTTCAATAGGGATTAGACCTGAAATAATGTATGGTACTATATCTGGAGCATTTTGTGGTAGTGAGAGAATTTGTTTCACCATCCTTTTATGGAATTTTTCCAGTTTTTCTAGGTTTTTCTTATCTGATCTAAAACGTGTACGTGACATACAGTGACGTGTGTATAAAATGGCCACCGGCGGTGTGCCCAGTGGAACCATTCTGGCTGTTCATTTACAGAAATGTTCGCATTTATCAAACGAAACAAGAGTGATGCAAAATGCTTAACCTTCATGATATATTTTCTGACCTTCATGGGAAAGATAGCAACACCCTGATTTGCAATATCTCTCGAGTTAAAAAAAAAAAAAATCTGCCTGCCGGCCCTTAAAAATTTTCCTATGTTAAGGGAAACCAACAATCAATTTTATTTGGCCTACGGAACTTTTATACTTAAATTTTCTAACAAAAATAGCCAATTGATCCACTAACACTAAATTTTCTAACAAAAATAGCCAAATGATGCACTAACACTATGCCCACATCATAAGGTGTAAATAATTAATATGAGGGGTTATTCTACTCTATGAACGGTCATTCATAATCATACATGTGAACCTTCCGGCGGGAGCATTATTCTCCCGATTTTGAGGGTCCCTTCCGTCTCTCCCGTCAACTTTCAAAATCTTCCGCCCGTGAAAAAAATAAAGTACAAAAAAATCTTGCCCTACATTTTGCGATCAATATTTCTGGAAATTCCCCAGTTGGAACTCCCGCGCTGACGAAAAACACCGAGAGATACGAATGATATCCGGTTATTGATCTGTTTGACACCTTTACAGGTAAACCGTGTCATGATGGTGATTAATTAAGGTGTTGATGATTATACAATTATCCACTGATTGACAGTTCATTGGGTAGAAGGAAGCGTGTTTGTGGCACACGCTTAGATGATTAGAAGTGTGATAGCGGCAATTAAAAATAGTTATAAAGTGACAAAATAAACCGTTGTGCAGACACGAGACGAGTCGATCAACCTTTGATGCCGAGAAAACTTCTTATTTCGATCAAACATGCAATGAATTCATCTTGGATTGAGTTGTTATGGCTTCTTTGGGACCAAAGTCGATCAAAGTATTTGTGATTTTCACTTGCTGTGATTATATCTGTGACTTTTTAAGGGTAAATTCTGTGACTACATGACATGTGATGAATAGTGACTTTTTAATTTTAGTGATCTATGACTTTATTGTTCAGAACATTCTGCCTTCATTGTTATTGCTTTGTTATAACCTTATGATTATGAATAAATTATAAATAAAGTTTGTATCTTTCATTCATCATATAAAACACTATTTAAGACAGAAATGTAAACAATACATATTGAAGTGGGATGCAGTTGGTTCAATACTGAAACAAACAAAATGAAAACATCAGTAAACAATAAAAACACGCATCAAATACGTCAATAATGTTATGAGACCAAATCTCCAGCCAAAAATTTGCAAATCTCCAGTTGTAGCATAACAACTCTATCACATGTATGGTCATTGTAGATTGCATAGTTCTGCACTACATGCATATGGCACTTAAGAATTCGGGCTAGTAGTTTACTGTTTCGGGCAAGTAAAATCAATATGGCACTTGCCCGAATGGACAAGTTGGTCAAAAAGTTAATGTCGAACCCTGAGTTGCCAAATACATATCTTTGTTAAGTTTGAGAAAGTTACCACCAATGCCCTTATTCTCATTTTCTGGAAAAGAGCATTTCTGTCTATGCTGTCGAAAGCCTTTTTGAAATCGACAAAACATACATAAAGTTTACTCTTAAGTTTATGTAAATATTTGTTTATCAATGTTTTCAAAATAAAGATGTGATCAGTGGTTCTGTAACCACTCCTAAAGCCTCCTTGATTAAAGCTTATAAGCTTATTTATTTCAAGATAATCTGTCAACCTTTTTTGTAGCAAGGAGGTAAAGAGTTTACCAAGACAGCTAGTAACACTGATACCCATATAGTTATTACAGTCATTTGGATCTCCAGATTTATAAATGGAAGAAATAAGTGACTGATTCTAAAGTTTAGGAAACTTTCTAATCTTCAGGATTTTATTAAATAGCTTTACTAAAGTTAAAATTAAAGTAGAGTTTCCTGTTTTTATGAATTCGTTTTAATATTAAGTCAGTACCTTCTTTTTTTACCATTTTTTAGTCATTTTATACCTTTCTTTATTTCACTACAGTTAAAAGGAAAATCTAAAGGGGAAGGGGTTTGAGCTGTCCCAAGAGTGGGTTCAGCTCTAGTTACGTCACTTGAATTATTATCTAATAGAGATTTATAATGTTCAACCAACTCAGATTCAGAAATTGAGTTTGACGACACAGTTTGTCTCTTTTTTATTTTCTTTAAAGACTGCCAAATTGTTTATAGTCTCTCGGAGCAATATTATTAATTTCATCAATGAAAGAGGAGAAAAACTGATGTTTTAAATGATTTTAAGTTTATTATATTCCTGCACACAATTGAGTGAGTATGTAATACGAGTCCAAATATTTTTGGGATCTTTTTGTAACTTTTTACCAAGAGATCTCAATTCTCTTCTGAGCAGAAGACAGTTATTTGACATCCAAGGTTTCTTAGGTTTTGCTTTTTTAATTTTATTATTAGGACGCCTTGGACGTTTGTAAATTAAAGTTTTTGAAGCTGCATTTAGGTAAATGTTGTTCATCTTTGATACCAGAACATCAATATCATCAAATTTGTCATTATCTAATAATGAATTTAAGTAAATAATATTATTATACTTTTACAGTATTTTTACTATATAAATTAACAGTCACAGATTTGCTAATTTCCCCTAAAAGACTATTTCCCCGGAAGTGAACTATTTCCCTGAGACTATTTCCCTATCCGCAATTTTGCACATTCATATTTCCCATTTTTTTTTAATCCTTTAATTTCAACTAAAAGACTGTTGAATTTGTTTAATATTACTGGTAAAACATATATTTGTTGTTTATTTCATTACACTTTAATTAGTGCCAAGTGATAAAAATCTGAAGTGACAAAACTATAAACACAATATTGAGGTAATATGCCTTATTTTGCTGTTCTTCATCAGTATGAGTTTAATAACCTAGAAATAATCATATCACAGAGAAAAAAGCCTTTTATTGTTGTTCTTCAATTGTTAAAGTATAATAAAACAGTTAAAAACCGGTTATTTTGGGAAGTAGCAAGTTTATTGTCCCCCTCAACACAAACTATTTCCCTCCGCTTCGCGTCGGGAAATAGTTTGTGTTTCTGGAGACAATAGACTTGCTACTTCCCTCACAACCGGACTTTAACTGTATACTATCTATTGAGTCTTTTTCTAGTTATGCATCCTTATAGGCATCGCATTGATTTTCATCCCATTTATAACGACCTGTATAAGTTAAATTTTGGTTTGGAGTTATCTCTCTTTGTATAACAGATTTCATATAAACCGATTTCAACAAAGATCAGAAAATTCTACAGGAGAGTGTACTATGAAATCTTCAATATCATAAAAAATACTATGAGAAGCAATCATGTAGTCAACTATACTCTGTCCATTACTATTATAAAAAGTGAAATATCCCAATGAGTCTCCGAGGAATCTCCCATTCAAGATTCGTAATTGAAGATCCTTACAAATATTTGTAAGAAGGCTACCATGCAAGTTATGGCTTTCGTCTAATTGTTGACGATGAAGAGGAAAATCGGCACGATAGTCTCATGGAACAGGGCATTCATTTATATTATCATTATTATCATTATTTGGAATAAAATCTTTTAGTTCGCTATAGTCCGGTCGTTTATATCACTGCAGAGTAGAATTTCACCCTGTTCCTTAAATTTCAGAATCTCACCATGTAATTTTGAAAACACTAACTCTGATTCTACCTTTGAATAATATGGTTTAATATAGCAAAAACACAAGTAGGTAGTTTTCTTTAAACCGAAGGTAATTTGATCAAGCTTGAGCCATATTGAAAAGCTAGATCTCTGCACTACTGTGACATTTTTTCCTATATATATATAAGGTTTGCAGTATACTGCGATCCCTCCGGAGGGTCTTCCTCCTCTTTTACGCTTTGTAGCTTTTATTATTAAAGGAGGAGAAAAATTTAGAAGATTCCTTGGAGTATCATTAAGAGTTTCAGCAAAACCAACTATATCATAGCTATTTACATAGGATAAAAAATCCTCATCTTCACTCTTATGTTCATTTAAACCATGAACATTCCAAAATCCAATAGTAAGCATCATGAAAACACAACAAAAAGTACAATGTAACCAGCAACACCAGATGAATCGATATTGAGTTTATATAGACAATAAAGCATATAATTCTATTTAGAGTTGAAATAGTTATATTAATATGGATATGTGGAACTTTGATTGAACAAATCAAATTGTTTTTGAAAAACTAGAAGGAATGAAATACATTTGAGAGCTTTATATACAGCAAGGCAAAGTGCAAACACAAATTTTTAATTTCTTTGCCAAAAGTAGTGTTTCTCTCTTACTATCAAGATTGTTTCCTTCCCTCATATTTGAGTACAGGCTGTCCAGCACTTTTTGACAAAAAATAAGGGCGAATTTTAGGGATCAAATTAAGAAATTTTAGGGCTAATTTAGGGCTAAAATTAGGAATTTTATAACTAAATTAGGGCAGTTTTAGACATTTAAATGGACTTACCTTCACAAATTTGACAATAAAGAAACTCACAAAAAATACTTTAAGTACAGGAAGGGCATCTTCCAGGGTTCCATTGTCTCAATAAACAAGCTTGACACATGGATCCACTGGTCAACTGCCTTTCACTGCATAATCTGAATACGAACTGCAAACTACATTAAGACACATTTTGTATGAATGCATTTTCAAAATTGCTAGAGTAGAAATATAAAAAAAAAGAAATTGACATGAAAAATTAGGGCTTTTTTAGGATTTCCCCTTGAATTCAAAATTTTTTAAGGAATTTTAGCAAAACTAAAAAATATTAGGATTTTTTAGGAATTTTAGGGCCACTGGACAGCCTGTGAGTAGGTACAAAAGTGTGAAAAGATTCGATTATACCAATATCAAACTATTTGAAAACTACATAAAAAATGCATTTTAAGAAATATTAGACAAAAGAGTTATCTACCTTTATATTAATATGAACAGTAATTCATGAACCTTTCTTAGGTTTCAAATTTCAGTGCCTGGAACCAATATATGTGTCCGAAGAATAGCAAATTATAGATATATATTTATAATAAATTAATGAAATATGGGAAGTCATAACATAAACAATTTGTTACACCATGAAACAACTCTCATTTAATTTAGCAATTTTGCCAGCTCCTTAAGTATAGTTCATCGGCTTTATAATTATTCTGCTTTTGTCCTTGGAGTCTCTTATTGTTCTGAGGTTGTCCTGGTTTTCCTCTGGTTTGACGGTTACCAGGAGTTCGTCTACTCGGAGTTTGGCTTCTTATGTACTCTGAATAGGGTTTCATTCCAAGTATTGGATTTAAGTGAGTATTTACTATTCGAACAAAACTTCTCTTGCCATTTGGACTGAAATGAAGCCCATCAGTAAATAACGATTGATCTGCACTCGATATAAGCAAGTTTTCTATGAGTAGGCACTGATCGGATTGTTCACAGAAATTCTCGATTTCCTTGTTGAATTGTCGAACTTTGTCGTTGAACGATCTCTGGTTGACCCTCTCACACGAATACAGGAATTTCTTCTAGGCATCTACTCCGCTTACAAAAGTGTTGTATGAACAGCTGCTATATAAGACTGGAAGTTTCTGGATCCAATAATATCGTTTCGATATTGCCTTTATATTAGTAATATAATTAATTAATTTCTGGCAACTTCGATGATCATCGAACACTCTGGCAATACATAAGTGTACATTCTTCTGTTTTATTAACATATTACAGGGATATTTATTCGTCTGCATGATTGATCGATTAATTTGGGTTATCTCAGAAAAATCGGGATAAACTTTCATCAGTAAAAGAACAAGCGTTTAATTTTATGTGGGATGGGATTAATGGGTGGGGGGGGGGGTGTAAATATTTTGCTGAAACACAACCGATGAAATGAATTATCCAGCATTTTTCGAACTCCAGATTCACTTCCTTAAAAAAAACTTCTACCAAAAGTGACCATGCGTGGATGATGACGAATAACTCCCAAGTAATGAAAATTTTTATAGATAATTATAATTTACATGCATAAGAAATTTTCCTTTATACGATAATCATACCCGTTCATATTTTGTGGAGTTATTGTTGACCAATTCATATTATTAGATACAAATTCAATATAAACATACAAACACAGTCTCATACTTGGATTTGATTACACAATTATGTAAATGCCAACTGGTTTAGCGTTCCAACACTGATTTTACAAAATATATGCATCATAACTTCTTGTCACTTGTGATGTTCAATCGGACGTCTTGCTTTTGTAAATGCAGACGAGATAGAAGACCCATTGTTATGGTAACATCATAACATAAAAACTGCTTATAAATTAGTACCTGCAATGTTTTATAGAACATGTTTATTTAAAAAAAAAATGTGTATGAGTATATTCTCTGAGACTGTCTGTGATAAAGGGACCACTTTTCTGAAAAATCATAGTTCGGATGATATTGAAAGCAATACAAAGACATTGTTCAAATAAAATGAAACTAGGTTGCTGAGGAAGATAGTTTATGGTGTTTAACGCCCCTTTCAACAATATTTCAGTTATATTGTGGCAGTCAGTTTTATTGGTGGAGGAAACCGGAGTACACAGAGAAAACCACCGACCAGCCACAAGTCACTGACAAACTTTATCACATTTTGTTGTATCGAGCACACCTAAGGAAGAATTTTTTTTATCGTAAGTGTAATTTTAGTCATAAGATTAAAATTTGTCGTAAGATAATCTTTGTGAAAATGACTTAGGAATTGTCATAGGATTAATCGTATTACTGGTTGATTAGGAATCGGTAGCCCTTTTCACAAAAAATCGTAAGTATAATCGTAACTTTTTCACTTAAGATTATCTTACGACATTACCTAAGTCATCTAGAGATGCGAAATTCTATGTGTTTCTGACGCTCATACAAAAAAAAAAAAACAATATTTTAAAAATAAACATATTCTATAAAACATTCCCGGCATTAATTTATAAGCAGTTCTTATGTTATGATGTTACCATAACAACGGGTCTTCTATCGCGTCTGCATTTACAAAAACAAGCCGTCCGATTGTAAATCACAAGTGACAAGAAGTTATGATGCATATTTCAAAAGTTTTGAAAAATCAGTAAACCATTGAACCTTTTTTTTTCAATGTAACATGCCCAAACCAGGCGACTTGGGCGACAAAGTCGCCTTCACGGTTCTGAAGTAGCTCCAACTCGGCCTAAAAGCGAAATTTCAGTCGCCCTGTTATTTTGAGACATCGCCTATAAATTTTCAATAATCATACTTTTTCTTCAATATTCACGTAAAAGAAGCTCCCATGTTCTTGAAATATGACCCATACAGGGCTTGATGTTCAATATTTTATTCCAAACTCGTTAATTGCATCCTTTTTAAGATCGTTGTGCAGCACACGTTCGTTTTGTGAAAGGTAGGGGAACATGCGATAGTGGGGAAAGAAACGTTAAAATCGGGATCGATTTTCGGAAGTCTCCCAGATTTTCCCTCACTTCGCCCTTAAGTCAACTGAGAGAGAAGTCAAGTCGCACTGTTTTTACTATGTGTGGTGAGCCCTGCATGCCATCTTTATTAAAATTCAAGTCAATCTTCTTTCTGCAACAAATACTAGTAATATTAATCTGCTTATTGTCGAATCATTAGGCTACACCAAATTAATGTCTTGTTCGACGGGATCGCCGCTCTGATTTTTGCCGATTTCATATTTTTTTATTTTTTTTTAAATCTTTTTAAATTTCCAGTCCGGTATTTTCAGTATATTTTGTTAGCGGTAAACATTTCCGGTTCGTTTCTTTCGATGTGAAGCCTTGTAATAAAATGTTAACATCTCGATTTCTTTTGATATCCCATATAATGTAAGACTGTTGGTATCTTGTAATAAATCAAAAGGATCATTCATAGGCAGAGTATCGATACAATATCTTACTTCTCATAACCAGTGTAATAACATGTACAGTACAATTATTTACGGAAAAGGAAGAAACAAAAGTTTCATCAAAGTACGGGAAATTCGGGGACAAAAACAGAATCAGAATGGGGCACAAGAAGACAAAGAACAACATCACATGAAAAACTAAATAAAAACATTGAACAGCAACACAGACCCCTATGAAAACTGGGTGAACTCGGGTGCTTCAGAAAGGTTAGCAGTTCCTGCTTCTTGTACAACACCGGCCATGTTGTTCATCGTCAACGACATGTATATACAGTGGTTTCCATTCAAACGGTTTTAGCCAGGAGGATACACATTATAATTTTGCACAATATTTTCAAGATATCATATACTGGACACAAGTTTCCAATCAAAACTAGTTCCATTTGCGGGAAAACAATTTCGCTTCATCATTTTCATAGAAAAATAAAAATAAATAAATTTTGCTCGCCGCCTCACTATTTTTGTCTGGAAAATCTGAAGAACAAGAAATTGTTTTGGTGTGGCCTTAAAATTTTTTAGTAAAACTTTACAAGAGGAAGGAATATATGTTTGGTATATATTTTTTTGTATTAAGTGATTCATGAAGCCCTGAGATGAGAGATGACTGAGAAACGTCCTCGAGTTTTAAAAAAACATTTTTAATTGTTTTATTGCTATGATAGTATGTTTATCAAGAATCAGGTAATGTGAAAGGGAAAATAAACAAAATAGCAATAGTAAAAAAACATTAGTATTTTTGTGAAACTGTTTATGACAATTTTTCATCATAAGTATTTTTGTGAAAAGGGCTACAGAATAATGTGTCAGAATAGAAGCAACATGTCTACTTGCAGACTTTTTTTTTTTCATTGAGCTAACACTACAAAAATCCAACTAATTTAAGCATGTTGGTCTAGTACAAAGTTATCCTCATCGTCATCATCATCTCATCAAAATGTAATCTATTCTCACCATGACATATAAAAATTGCTCAATTGGAACTAAACAACAATCACTCACTATTCTCCAGGCATCTGTTACAAGGGCTATTGATTGAGAGAAATAATCTATTGTAGCATTTACAATTTTCACCAATTATGAGGGCAGCATGAGTTATAAGTCATATCATCTATATTTTCGNTGTGAACAAGTGTAGACAGATCTATGTCTTGTCTGCCCCTGCAAATTATTTGTGTGAAATATTTGTCAGAAAATAAACTAAATCAATGTACCATGAAACTGAAATTAAGATAAGGTGACATGCATGAATATGCACATGCACCCTCAATCATCAATGTGTGTACCAAATATGGTGATACTAGCTTACTAGGTTGTATGGGAATAGAGAAACTGACGTACTTATGAAAACTTCCTGTAATATTAACAAAGTCAGTAGACTGTGAAAATGAGGTCAAGGTCAGATGACACATGGCCGGCTGACATGGATCCCCCATGATCAATGTGTGGACCTAATGTAGTGAGTCTATGTTGTATGGTTATAGAGAAACTAAACTAATTACAAAAACTTCATGTAAAAGTAACAGTCAGTAGACCATGAAAACAAGGGCAAGGTAATGTGACACATGCCGGACTGACATGTATCCCCCATGATCAATGTGTGGACCAAGTATAGTGAGCCTAGGTTGTATAGTTATATATAGAAACTGATATAATCACGAAAACCTGATATTGTTAATGATGCTGTCGCTGTCACCGGAAAAGCAATTTGTACCAATGGCAGTGTTGTAAAATATATGTGATTTGTAAATCAATGTAAAATTATTGGCACATTTCTAAAATCATGAGATTTTATTTTTACTAAACATCGAGTAACACGAACCCCACTAAAAATGGGGTGAACTCGGAAGGGTAAGCAGTTCCTGCTCCACTAGTGACACCCGTTGTGTTAATCTAGTTACAAACCCGGTGATAAGTTATGAACGAGGATAGGACCGGGAAGTGCTTTCGACAAGTGGAACATATCTGTGGTCATTTGCATTGTGACACAGATATTTCACAACAGTCAACCAAGTCATGGTGGCGAACGTAAAACTTTCGAAGTGTTGACTTCAACTTAACTAATAGGAACCATTGGTTCAGTAGCTTCCTTGTTAGGAGCAACTCTCTATCAGGGAAATCCTGATAGGAACCACAAGCTCTGGAATATCGTATAAACTGAGAGATATATATACTCCATATATGCAGATGCTGCTGGAATGTTGCTACATATAAATGGAAAGTTCACAATGGGAAAACTTCTTTTTAATCTTTTTTTTTGTAAGCAGTCAAACATGAAAATACAGTAATTAGGTATTTTGTATACACAGTTTCGGTCATTCAATCAGCAAGTAATCTGAAGAAAATAGTTGAGGTAAGCATAAATTTCGTTCTTTATCGTTTCAAACTTACAATTAGAAGTCCTCACAAGATTGGCCGAGCAATAGCCAAATTGAAGTGACCAAGGGAAGTGTATTAATGTTCCTACTTAGACACTAGTTTGGTAAATTGGTCAGGTAATAGATATTCATGGGTGACAGTTGAGGCACAATAACATACTGAAAAGATATTGTTGGTTCATAAAATTTGTCAGTATAAAAATGTTTTTTTAATATGTAACAGTTACAAAAGTCAAACTTACCAACATTCGGGGGAGTTGAGGATTTGATGCTAACTCTTTCCAAATTTCCATGCATTTCTCAAGAAAAATCTTAGCATTACACGTCTTCTCCAAGTTGAAAATCAGTGGAGCATAACCTGTTGTCGCTGAATGGAGACAATTGACCTTGTCAATCTCCATGTCTCCCTCTCCAGAAGCATTACTGGCCAATTCAATAAATACTTTCAGTTCTTTTAATCCATCTATCAATTACAAGTTTCAATACCATAATCTTGAATTTCAATTTTATGTTTTGTTATAATTCGTGAGAATGAGAAAGTTAGTGGATAAACAGACATTAATGCATATAAACGAATTACACTAAAGGCACACATGAGCATATATCACTGCCTATTTCAAAAGGATTGGGTTTTTAAAACATTTTGCTTATGTTAACTTTTTGAGTCCCAATGATTTGGACATTATAGACCCTTGGACATTTTTTAGTATATTTTGTTTCATGTCAAAAACAATAGCATTTTTACTCCTTGCTCTAAAAAGGTGTGATCTAAATTGTAACTTCCCACTTGGTCTACTCCCATTTGCTCTATTCCCATTTCGTCTACTAAATGAAATAGAGGTCTGTAACATCTTTTAAATTAAAATTATAGTGTATTAGGATTGTGATTGTGTATTCTTTTTCTGTTCATGTTTTCATTGTTTTCATCCTCTATTCTATGAAATAATGTAACCCGAGTACAATTCTCCCGAATTTCAAAACTGTTAATCACTGTAAAAACAGAGGAATATGTCACTTTTTAATAATCATTCCCATTGTTTATTTTGCAAGCTCATTATTAAATATAATTATTTTTTTGTATCACCAAGCTTAAATGTATTTCATACAGAACTTTGATTTGTTTTGTATAATAAATAAATATATTATATAAAATTAAAAAATAGCTATGTCTTAAAAATAGTTCTAACCTTTAATTAAGAAAGTATATGACATTGAATTTTTTTAAAAGTGTGTATAAATACATAAACATTTTAAATTGAAACTTTTAAACTTTCTCTTAAACTTTCCCCATAATAGAGTGAAATTGTTTTTTATATGTTGTGTTTGTATATAAAATTCATAGAGTAGACCAAATGCAACACTATCATTTTTCTAGAGTAGACCAAGTGGGAATAGACCAAATGGGAGTAGACCAAATGGGAGTAGACCAAGTGGGAATGAACCATCTAAATATGTCTTATTTTAATAATCGGTATAATTCTGGTGAAGGAAAAAAAAATCAGAGATAAACCAGGAATCAGGGCTCACCAAACCAGATGCAAAGTTAAATTATCTCCCTCTATCGGCTAAAGTCCTCTGTCAGATCCAAAGCAAAAATAATTATTGTCTCCTTGTTCCTTTTTGAAAGTCTTGTAATAATCTTCGTTTTTTTTTTTGGAAACTTTATTGACAAAGCAATAGGAATAGTAGTGAAAATGCATAAGAATGAGAGGATGATGTTTTATTCAAGAAATAAAGAGAGTTTAACTTGTTCAGACAAAAGAATCACAGCAATAATATTCTAATATGTTTATTGGCATTTCTTGTATATAATATTTCAAAATGTTGGCATAGGTCGAAGATACCGTTGGGTAATTATCATATTTTATGGTTACTTGATTCCATTTCAATTAAAATCAACTGACATGCCAATTCTGTCATTATCCGAGTTAGCTATAGGTCAATTGTATGCTATACTCCGAGTCATCAGGGAATTTCTAAAAGAAATAGGGGATGGAACCAATCTTGTTTTATGTTAATTATTGCGAAACAAATCAAATCTAATGGCAACAAATATAAGCTCAACAAGAATAATGAAAATACAAAACATTAATTTAAAGCTAATATGAGTGAGTGAGTGATTGTTGTTTAATGCCAACTCAGCAATTTTTTCAGCTATATCATGGCGAGAACAAATTAATTTTCAGTGAGATGATGATGATGAGGTCCACTTTGTACTAGACCAACAGGGTTAGTTGGATTTTTATAGTGCTAGCTAGCTAAATGAAACAACAGTCCGCGGATAGACATGTCACTCCACTCTGACACATTATTCTGATTCCGAGCCAATCAGTCTTTGCTCTTTCGCCTTACTGCTACGTGCTTAGGGGAGAATTAACAAATATCAATTTTAAAGTATTTGGTTTGACCCGACCGTAGTTCGAACCTACAGCACTCGAGGTCAGGGTTGGCAAAAAGACCGGGCCGGTGGTCAATACTGGTCAATACTGGTCGATTGGAGTAAAAGCCAGATAGGATTATGTAAATTGATTACTAAGGCCATAAAAAGTTAATTTCTTTGTTCTCAGGCCCGCCCGCATGTGGAAATTCGTCGCCGCATTGCCGATTTTATTGCAAAAATAGTAAAAAAAANCATCGGAAGAAATAAAATTGAAATTTTCAATAAAGTAATGAAAAGATTTATACATTGCCATATTTTTCACAAAAAAAAAGAAGAAAAAATGCCTCCCTCATCACTTTTTACAGCAGTAAAAGGATAAAAAAAAATGCCGCCCTCCCTCGTCAATTTTGACAAAAAAGGGCCTGAGAACCAAGTAATTAATATTGCATGGCCTAAGAGGGTCTTTTTAGTGGGGGTATCTATTTTTAACTTGTAATGATTTTAAGTTAGTATTTCTTTAATTTAATAAAATAAAATATTGTGTGGTGAATGTAGGACAGAAAGTCGAATTAGTACCAGATTGCCGATTCCCATATTGCCGAGTCCATTTTGCCGAATCCCATATTGCCGACTTTTGTTAAACATGACACAATTTCATTATATTATTTTTTATTTAAAAACATATTGGTGATGTGTACACATTTTATTGAAAGCAGTAATTTTTCGTGCAATTTTAATTAGAAAAACCATAATCAAATGCATATTGATTGATGAATAGGAGATGCCGATACTCATTACTCAAACAATTGAAGAACAATGGAAATAAACTACAAATAAGTAAATGTTTATTCAGAGTTTTACTAAGTAAGAAAGACAAAAGAAATGCCGAAAATTGTCATTCAATAGCAAATTATTTAGAGCTGACTGATGATTTCGGTAATCTAAAAATGAACTAGTACTATACTAACAATATCCAAGCTTATCATAGGTGATTATGATAGATTTTAATAAATGATCGGCAATTCGGTTGTTTCGAATCATGTCAATTCCGACCACGTTCCGTCTTTTTCGTGTCTTGACGTCTGAACAAATAGGCAGGCGACTTCCGGTGTTTACGCTATTACTGTGACAACGTCAGCATATCATAGTCGTAGATGCGGTAGATTATAAGTAATTGTAATATGGAGACGCCAAGGAAACCGCTGAATAAATACTGGTGTTCGGTACCCCACTATCTGTCTTATATAAGAAATATATACATAAAGGCAGATCGTTTTCCTTTCATGATGCTGACAGCCGCAAATAAAGAAAGAAAACAAATTTAATTTTAAATAATTATTTGTCTCTGCGTTGAAGTCTTTGATACAAATAAAATAATTTAATTGATATATGTCTTTTACAGAAAATGTTAAGATATTTTTAACTTGAGAATCGAACGTTAAAACAGCACATATCGATTGGAGTTTTTGTTGTGTACATTGACACCGGAAACTCAGGGCCTTTAGTTCCATCGAAATCACGTGATCTGGCAGACGAAAATAACAAAATTTTGACGGAATGGAAATGATTCAAAACAACCGAATTAATTAACTTCAAACAAATTTGATTAATTGAAATCATGTATACAAGTTCTTCTGTCTGCCTGCACAATCATTCTTTAAAAAAAATCACCATGGATGTTCCTGACATAGTAAAGAAAGGCAGAGGCGTCAACCTTCTACACAATGGCTACCGTTATTCAAAAGACACAAAAAACACAGCTGATGTACAGTACTGGCAATGTGCCGTAAGGAGCTGTTCTGGCCGTGCCCACTCTACTGGAAATGATGAAGTACAGCTACTTACATTTGTAAATCTACTTATCATGACCATGAACCTGATATGGAAGCCACACTTTCAGCTAAGATGAAATCAGATCTCTACGAGAGAGCAGCAGATAACTCAACCATACCAATGAAAGAATTGTACAACCAGTATGTCTTCAGACGCACCATCCGTGGAAGATGATTTTCTAGAACCACTACTCAGGTCATGCAAGAGCAAGATGTATAAGGCCCGGCGACAGAATATTTAAAATAAAAAATAATATTATGAAATTTAGTAATTTTTAACAAAAGTCGGCAATATGGGATTCGGCAAAATGGACTTGGCAATATGGGAATCGGCAA
>MJUT01064716.1:85854-116970 GCA_002080005.1 Gigantidas platifrons
TCATTTTTAACAAAAGTCGGCAATATGGGATTCGGCAAAATGGACTCGGCAATATGGGAATCGGCAAACTGGGATTCGGCAATCTGGTACTTTTTCAATAACAACATTAGTCTTATAAATTACTGTATTTAGTGTATTATATTTTAAAATAGCAATTAAGGAAAATATCAGGTACATAGGGATATATATTTGGTTATCTTTAAGGTTCATCATAACACTTTTCAAACTCAAATGGTGCACTTGATCAGAGTTCGCGAACATCGTCGGTCCTGACCGCCAAATTTCATAAGGTCCGGTATTTCAGCGTCTTGAGCCGGTCCGATTGTCTGACTGTTTGTCTCGCGAAAAAGTATGTTGTGTTGTGTTGGGAAATAGTTGGTAATTGGTTAGATCATAATTGAACTGGTTCCCGATCTTTCGCTGCCATGTTTTTTTTAGCACCGTAACTTCCTAACAGATACCAGTTCAATTAATGGCAGCGTGGCCGTTTCGTTTCTCGACTTGTGCAAGGCCAAGGAAACGGCCGCACGCTCCCGATTTAAACAGAGAGGGCACCAAAAGAAAGAATGATGGGCAATTCTATGAAAAGGAAAAGCGCCCCGAACGAAAATTTCAAAACAAATGGCAAGAAAACCGGGAATGGTTGCAGTATAATGTTAACGAAAATAATATGACATGTTCCCATATGCTTCAGAAGAATAAAATATTAAACAAATGAAACATGTCGTTATGCCAATTTGCTTTTATCAAAATTTCTTAATGTCCTTCAATATTTTATTTGAAATCAAACATGAATAAAAAAAACAATACAAATTATTTTATATTTAAATAAGATGCTGTTGTCACATAGACATCCTACATTACTTATAATGGGTTGTAAAGTTTACAGTTTTTCATGATACAACATCCTTTTTTATAGAATTCAGATCTTTTGTTTTTTAAGTCAATAATTTTACAAATAAATAGCACAACATGATGTTTATGGCATAGGCTAGGCACTCCCAGCATATATATAGCGTTATCTAATTTGGAAATGTAGAAAAGGTACATCTGAACTTGTAAACATTGTAAATATGGCATACATTTTGCAACTTTTTCCACTTCCGATACAATTTTGAGGCATCAAAATACAACTTATGAACATATAAATAGTGGGAGTTCCTACCTTTGATCATACACTCTTTGACTATTGCAATAGCTCAACTGCATAGCAAATTAAAAAAAAAACAAATTCTATAAAAAAAAATTATTACCATTCTGTCAAAGGTTACTTTGGCCAGTGCCAATTCTGCACAAACCGTTTTGTATTTCTTTCTTTTAAGGTTATACATGTACAAAGCATCCCCATGTAAAATATGTTGACTATGTGCTGTTGGTTTTTCACAATTTTTATTCATGTAAGAAAAATTTGTGGTTTTTTTCTTTTATCAATTTGCAAGTCGAACACAACCTTGACAAGTGTTATAATTTTTTGAAAGGCGCACTCAAATGGTTTTTTCCTGCATTTGTTATAACCAATATATTGCGACTCTTTTGTTTCAATAGTGCTGCATCTTTTAGTGTTTTATCAATGTAAATATTTTATCCGAAGATAACCTCTCCCTTTGAATAAATATTTATTCAAAGGGACAGTTCATTTTCAAAAAAAAAATCTTACCTTCAAGAACACAAACTGATACACAGGAAAGGTATTATTTCCCTTGAGTTTGTCATAAATACCCAGGCGACCGTTCACTAAAGGTCTAAGTCGTAAACGTAGACGTAAGTGTACTCTTAAGAGTTACGACCGTTTCACTGATAGTTAGGATTTACGACTTACGATAAAAAGTGATCGCAAAGTTAAAAGTGGTGGTAGGTACTCGTAAGTCGTAAACCTATTTTTGAAGAGAAGAATTGCTATTTATATTTTTTTAATATGAACATTGATCAAATGAAGTGAGCAATACACAATTTTTATATTTCGAGAGCCATACAAAATCATTAAAACAGCTATGTACACATTATTGTTTGTTTCAGTGTACTTTCTATCAGTTCCGCATTTACAATATCAATATATTATATTAACGAGGGTACTTAGAAAAAATTTCAAGAAATGAACGATATCGGGTACATGTACAAACCATGGCTCAAAAACAAAGTTAAGCACAAACAGAGGATGCATTACATTTGCATGGATTTGGGGATTAACAGGTATTACATTTGCATGGAGATTTTGCGTGGATTTGGGGATTAACAGGTATTACATTTGCACGGAGAAAGGACATTACAATTGGCCGTAAAATAGCTGCCTTATATCTAGAATATATTTAATTTATTCATAACATTTTCTGCATTTTGCAGCATGACTGACAATGCAATATGGATTATACACCACTTTCGTCAGCCTTTAAAATGAAAACAAAAAATATAAGAATAACATACAAATAATTTAAAAAAAGATTAATTTGTAACATACATATACGTATAAATAAACCAATAATTTTGAAGGCAACGGATATTTCTGCAGTCCGAATGTTAAAATTCATTGGTAGTTTTTATTGATTATATAAAGCGTTAAAACACTCATTATGAATATAAATCAACAGTACATGTTAAGGTTTAATATTGTAAGATGGTGGGCAGGGGTTACAGATTAAGTCATTTCTGGCTGGCAAAAGAGGTAGATATAGAGGCAAAAGAGGTAAATATAGAGGTAAAAAAGAAGTTGCAGCAACAGTGCTAATATAAAAACCATAAAATATTATGAAAATACGAAATATACTTTAAAGAAAGGTAAAAAAAATCTGACAATGTGTCATGTGTCAAATTATTCACGTAAATGTCAGATTTTTTCCGCGCAATTGAAATGCACCGCAAACGGAATATCGGTGCAGAATGTGAATGTATTGCCAAATCAATGGTCACATTTTTGAAATTTCCCCTTGAATACATGTATAGCATGAAATTTATCAAAATATATTCCATAAAATAAAATTCTTCTCAAATTTCGGAAAAATTTTACACTTAACAATTTTTTTCTAATAGCTTTGGTTTATTCATTTAAAAAATCACTTTAGAGTTTTAGAATTAGTTAAATATTAAAAATGTATTTTAACACATTTAAAATGTGATTATTAATGTAATCAGCTTCCGAGCTGTTGGGTTTATATTTTTTATATATACAATGTATGATACAATATATCTTTTTACCTCCATTATAGGAGATGTTACTTGTCGCAAGTCGTAAGTCCTAACTCTTATGTTTTGGACTAGTTTAGTGAAATGCATGTATACTTACATATAAGGAAATCTTAAGAGTGATTTTAGACTTACAATTTACGATCACTTTAGTGAAACGGTCGCCAGGATAACAACAATTGATGCACATGAAAGGTTTCATTTCAACAATATTCAACACAGATACCAAAGATATTATTGTCAAATAGCAAAGAGTGATGTCAATATATTGCCTTCAATAAAAAAATATTAAATAAACTTTAATTATGAAAGGAAATTTGTGAAAAATCCAATTTACCTGGCATAGATTCTTTCAGCCAATCAACAAGAGATTTACATTTGATGAAATCCTTCAAACATTTTTCCCTTTCTTCAGAGATCTCTCCTAAAATCGTTGATGTCTTCAGTAAACTAGCGTCTACCTTTTTCATACAGGTGTGTGCACATTCAGTCTTAAAAAAGAAGCAGCAAGATTTAAATGGTAGGGGAGCTAATATTTTCATATCATCATCAGCCTTCTTATAGCCATGCATGCATACATTTTTAATACCCAAGTCAGTCCATGGACGTTTGTCGCACATAATTACCCCTCATTTAAAAAAAATTCTGCTATCATGTTTATTTTCAATAAAATTTCTTTATAATTTCATCAGTTTTCCCTTTTAAATATTAATAGTGGTCATGTCCAAATATCCATACAATCTTATGTTAACAACAGCTTGCATATATAGGATAAGAGTTTAGGACCGGCATATGCAAGCTATTGTTGTGGAGATCCCATTATTTACAGCTCTCAAGGAAAGCATGCTAACTTTTCAGGGTGAGGGGTTCTATGTTTTTCTAGCTATTTATAGTGAGCAGTAAAATATTTTTCACACGAAAAAAAAATGAAATTATTTATTTTTTGAATATGAAAAATCAGTATTTTTTCTTCAAATTTTATTAAAAAATGTCTCGCTGAAAACTGCTAGGTCAGATTAGTTATTTTTGCATCTTTAAAACTGGATGAAAAATAAGAAAGTTCAAATTTTGAAATTCTGTTTTTGTTAGCCACTTTTGAACGAGTTTATCTACATACGAGATAGAATAAATCTGTTGACATACTGACAGAAGTTCTCACCCTGATAAAGTAAAAGAACTATATCCCTCAAAATTGAACAAAAAATAAAAATTCTATATGGCTTCCAAATATGAGAAATTTCGGATAGATATATGCCAAAAAAAAAATTAAAACTGGATGAAAAATAAACTAGAGGCTCCCAGGAGCCTGTAATCTCTCACCTGGCTCAACGCTGCTCTCATTAAAACATGTGAAAAAGGTTTGTATGTAAATTAAGTACAGTTAAGTTTGGCTATTGCAGCACCCCTCTTGGATGGAGGGCACGGCTGCTGAACACAATTTTGAAAAGGGTCCATGCAAGGACTCTCCTGGTAGTTCATTTGGGGTATATATTGCTACCCAAATGCAATAATGAACAACTGATAATCATGCCTCAACAGAACTCTCCATTTCAAGTCTTATGATATGTCACAAGCCTATGTTTACATTAAGTTCTATTTTTAGTAACAGTAGTCAATTTGGGGAAAATATCGCTACCTGAATCCTATAATGAACAACTGACATCACATCACAACATCATTTTTCATTTTGAGTCTTATGATATGTTACAAGCCTATGTTTGCATTCAGTTATGTTTTTAGAAACAGCGGCCATCTTGGTTGAGGGCCAACGTCGTCGGACACAATTCTGAAAGCGGACCACATAAGGACCATTTCACCAAGGTTTGGTCGAGATTGGCCAAGCAGTTACAGAGGAGAAGATTTTTTAATTCATTTTTTGCTGAATTTTCTATTTTTAGTAACAACAGCCATCTTGGTTGGCGGCCGGGATCATCGAACATAATTCTGAAAGGGGACTACCTAAGGACTATTCCACCAAAGTTTGGTTCAAATTGGCCCAGTGGCTTCAGAGAAGTTGATTAAAATGTGAAAAGTTAACGGACGGACGGAGCGACAGACGGCGGACGCTCAGTGGTAACAATAGCTTACATGACCCTTTGGGTCAGGTGAGCTAAAAACGGAATATATGTTAAACTACTCCTTGCCATGTAGCTGCAGTTAAAATTTGAGCTCATTTTGACTTATACGACAGCAGCAATGGACAATTGAAGAAATTTCTATATTTAGTAACAGCAGCCATCTTGAATGGACGGCAGGGCTGTCAGACACAATTTGAAAAGGACCCACCCAGGGACTATTCCTGTCAGGTTTGGTTTAATTTGGTTCAGCGGTTTCAGAGGAGAAGAATTAAATAGGATCTTTTATCAAAATATGCATAATTTGCATAATCGGTATAAATCGGCTGACAGAAAATTTCACAGAAAAAAACGGAATATATGTTAAACTAATNCTTGCCATGTAGCTGCAGTTAAAATTTGAGCTCATTTTGACTTATACTACAGCAGCAATGGACAATTGAAGAAATTTCTATTTTTAGTAACAGCAGCCATCTTGAATGGACGGCAGGGCTGTTAGACACAATTTTGAAAGGGACCCATCCAGGGACTATTCCTGTCAGGTTTGGTTTAATTTGGTTCAGCGGTTTCAGAGGAGAAGAATTAAATAGGATCTTTTATCAAAATATGCATAATTTGCATAATCGGTATAAATCGGCTGAAAGAAAAATTTCACAGAAAAACCCGTATTATATGTTAAACTACTCCTTGCCATGTAGCTGCAGTTAAAATTTGAGCTCATTTTGATTTATACTAAAGCAGCAATGGAGAATTAAAATTTCATCCCCCTTTTTTCTATTTTTAGTGTGGCGGCCATCTTGGTTGGCAGTCTGGATCATCGGACACAATTTTGGAAGGGGGCCTTCCAAGGACCATTCCACCAAAGTTTGGTTCAAATTGGCCCAGTGGCTTCAGAGGAGTTGATTAAAATGTGAAAAGTTAACGGACGGACGACAGACGACAGACGCTCAGTGGTGACAATAGCTCACATGACCCTTTGCGTCATAATAATTCAAATACTTTAAACAAATCAGTAGCATAAAACTAAAGCTTAAATTTTAGCACATTTTATTTAAAAATGTAGTAGTTTTGGCCATTTGAATAAATGTATATTTTTAGTAACTGTGGTCATCTTGGATCGATATCTGGGCTGTCAGATACAATTTTGAAAAGGAACGTCCCCAATGGATCATTTCTGCAAAGCGCTTAGTTTATTTTGATTCAATGGTTTCGGCAAAATCTGTAACATGTATCATACTACTCATTAAATGTAACTATTATTCAAAGGAAAATGTGGTTTTATTGGCTCATTAGGTGTGCTTAATATCTTCTACTAACAGTAACTTCAGTAATTTTGGAGGGCAGAAGGATAATCAGATACAACTTCGAAAGTAGAAAACGGATGATTCAGGCCAACTTTGGTTGAAATAAGACCAGTGGTTTCAGAGGAGACACTAATGCATGACAAAAGCTCACTTCATCCTTTGTATTAAGTGATTTAATAATCATTGTTAACATTATAATGAAGGCACATGATTGAGCAGAACAAATAAAATTCTATCTATAAAAATATTCTGTAAGACACCAGACTGGTTATTAGTAAGAAATGTGGACCATTCAGCTAGAATCCCCGAAAACAAATTATCATACTACTTTTAAAGTTGAATTACCAAATAAAGTTCTGTAGTGGTTAATCGCCCTTGTAGGAGTTCCAATGGAATGCTAAAAGCAGCTGCATGGGTTTTACTATTCCTTTAAGGAATTGATTACAAGATGACATGTGATGGAACAGGCCAGGTGGGCTAATAATCATATCCAATTTGATATATAAATTAACAATCATAATCTTCAAGATATACCAGGGCTAGAAATTAACTTTTTTCACCACAAGCAAAACTTTGCTAGTCAAATAAAAATCTACTAGCAAACAGACTGACCTGACTAGCAACCAAATTTAACAAAAAATGTATGTTATTTTCATTGAAATATGTAACAATAAGACTGTAAGGTAGTATAAATGAAAAAGTAATTCCAGACCCTGCCTACTCTAGCTAGGCTAAAGTTGGATAAACGAAAATCGCAATCTTCCCATTCTTGCAAGCAGACAGGCTGCGTTCATACGATACTATAGTGTAACAGCTGTTACATAACGATTTTCACGATTATTTCCTCTTAATCACTGTAAACACTATAATTATAAATCTACCTGAAACTTGGCGAAAGAATTTCCTAATTTTTGTAACGTCGCGATCGTGATCAGAAACTGTTTTTCTTTTTGACATTTCGACTGGTAACTTGAACTGTAAAAATTGCAACCAGATGTTATTTTATAAATCGGGAACCAGTATGGTTGTTCGTATTTCTCGGACAGAGACGTAAATATTCGTATTTCTCTGACAAATACATAATTATACCGTCTTTTTTTTATGAAGTCAATGTGATCTTTACCGATCTTACGAGAAAACAAATTTACACGTCTGTCATAGTTCAGATACGATTCTGAACATATAATTTTTTACAACTAGCAAAATTCTGCTAGTTCTAACTTTATTCACTAGCAAAATTAAGGCAAATTGAAATTTCAACTAGCAATTTGCCTGCTTGCTAATTTCGAGCCCTGTATACCATGTGTATCCAATGGCAACTTAAATAAACACTTTTTAAAACACAATGTGTGGTGTCACATGTCTTAACAGCAAGAATGGCTGTATGAATTTGTTACTATTTCAAACAATCTGTAAATCTTAATCCTCATTTTTAATAGTCAAACTCCTTGAAAGAATGTTTTTACAAAAATGAATAAAAATAAAAGGGGGTAATTTAACATACTGATTAAAAGTTACAATAAGAAAAATGGCGACCATGTTTTTTGTTCAGTTGTAATAAAATGAGAATTTTTGGAGGACTTACCAAATGCAATTATTCCTGTAAAGTTTGGATCTAACTGGTCAAGCGGTTTCAGAGGAGAACATATTCTTTTAAATATTGGTCAATTAGAAACAGGAATTGTGTTTGAAGGACAAGTCTTTTGTCAGATTAGAATAAAACGAAAAGTTTTAGTTGGGAATCTTCCAAACACGATTCCTGCACAGTGTGGTCCCAATTGACACAGTAGTTGCAGGAGAAGATTTTTTTTGGGGGTATATTGGCCAATCAGAAACTTACATTCATTGGCAGTCATGTTTTTGTCCTATAAAAATGAATGAGAAATTTTTATAAAGGACCTCCCAAACATCATTTCTGCAAAGTTTGGTTCTAAATGGCACAGTATTTTCAAAGCATTCCCTGTTTTTCTCTGATCAATTCATCATTCATGCAAAGTTTGGCTCCAGTTGGCCGAATAGATTCAGTGGGGAAAATTTAAATGTAGAAATTTCTAAGGACAACAGACGGACAGCACCCTTATTCAACAGAGATAGAGCTACCATTCTGCAGATTTGAAAGGATGACACATATGTTATCAAGTAAATATGCTTAAACACAACACATGCAAAAATAATCATTTATGACATTAAAGGTTGCTTTTTATGCAAAACACAAGTCTTCACCTTCACATTCTTTATCTTTTGGGAAAAATACATTGTAAAAGCTATGTGCAATCTATAAAAGGTTTGAAAAGGAGGGGTGGGGTAGGGGGTCACTCAGGGTGTTTAACAATATTTCAGTTATATCGTGGCGATCAGTTTTATTTGGTGGAGGAAAACGGAGAAAACCACTGACCAGTCGCAAGTCACTGACAAACTTTATCATATAATAAAAGGTAGAAAAAAATGTGCGTATCAAACTGACACAATAAAACACTCATTTAAAATGTAGCAGTTTCCTGACAAAGATTGCTTCTCTCTTTTTAATGACATGTACAAAGAGGCTAATAACTTTTTCAAAACTGCTTCTATCAATCTGCCAAAACAATATGTGGTAATAACCAATTATGAAAAGAAAGTTAAAACAGTGATGGCCATATATTCCACAAATATCCACAAAAGTACCATTCTAATGCAATTATAATGTAACGCGTATTTTCATTGGCTCTTGAGGACTGTCAAATCAGCAGTCGACAGGCCTGAAGGAATGCTATATTCCTATGACGAATGCACTTGTTTGTAAACAATATGGCTGACCCAGATATTTCCGACTATGAATTTGACACTGACGACCTAGAGTCAATGGACTTAAGTATTCGTGATTTTCAATATGGCGGCGTCCGACTGCAATACATGTTGATTACGTTTTTGGTCATTACATTAAAACGTCAGTTCGGATAATTATGATATTACTGTAAAAGGTAAGTGAAAACAAGACGTCTCGTGAGCCGTGACGTCATTTTACGTCTGTTGTGATTCCTTCCTGTAAATTGTACACAAACAAGATGGGTCGCAAACGCAAAGAATTGAGCACGGAAACCAAAGAATTGATCGTGAAGTTGCATAGGAAAAAGGAGAGAAGGTCGTATATTGCTGATTTATTGGACATACCCTGGTCAACAATTGACAGTGTTGTTAAAAAATATCGGTCAACTGGAACAGTAGAAAATCAACCACGAAAAGGGAGACGAAAATTGTTCACTACCCAGGATGAAGTTGGGTTAAATCGTCTTGTGAAAAAAAATCGTCGGGCACCTTTGAAGGAAATAACCACCAAATTTAATGACAGTAAACAGCATTTGTTCAGCAGTAGAACTATCAGAAGGAAACTAGCATCTGAAGGTTACAAACGACGAGCTGCAAAAAAGTGTGTCATTATTCGCGAAGTCAACCGTAAAAAGAGGGTGACATGGTGTAGGGAAAGACGCAACTGGACTGTTGATTCGCACTGGAGGAAATATATATATTCTGATGAAAGTCAGATAGTTGTTGGGTCAAACAACCGTATTTATGTCTGGAGGAAAGGTGACGAAGTTAACCGTCCTGATTTAGTATGCCGACCTTCCCCGTAAAGTAACTGTGATGATCTGGGGGTGTTTATCTTTTAACGTGATCGGAACTTTAACTGATGTAAAAGGGAATATTAATTCCCAGATATATATAGATATTCTTGAAAAGAATTTGTGGCCTGTAATTGCACGATATTTTGCTGACAATGAGTATGTCTTTCAAGATGATAACGCACCTGTACATCGTGCCCGAATTACCGAAAACTACAAACGGGAAAATGATATAAATTGTACTACGTGGCCAGCACAATCTCCGGACTTAAATGTGTGTGAAAATGTTTGGCTTCGCATAAACAGGGAACTACAACCAGTCGCAGGAAACATCAACACCCAAAACGAACTTATTGCCGAAATTCGACGTGTGTGGGATAGTCTCCCCGTAAACTATATTCAGGAACTTTATCAAACCATTCCAACACGGATACGTGAAGTCATTAGGATGAAGGGTCACCTGACAAAATATTAAGGTAGGATATTGTTCTAAACATTTTTATTGAACGTTTGTTCCCAAGTTAAAATTTTGCAGCAATGACGTTACGACGTTAAAATCACGAATACGTATGTCCATTGACTGTACATGTATCTAGGAGATAATTGTAAAGTATTTGAAAATTTCACGGCATCATTTGGATGGTCACAAATCGAGTTTACTGTCCATTCTAATGCAATACTGAACATAAAAATGTATTCTTTTATATCCCTGGGTCTTTAAAAATCACAAAAAATAAAATTACGGGAAATATTGTTGAACGACTTTGGCACATAAACAACGTGATGTCATATGAAGACTTCCAGTTTAAAAGATCAGACGTTACTTGGCTTCGTGTATGCTTAAACTTAGATAGAATTTAACTAAAATAAGTTTTCAAGGTAGGCATTTTAATTATTTTTGTGTACTGTTGTACATAAGACATGTAGGATTACACGTTTTCAAGATGGCAGATCCTTAAGCAACTACATTACTATTTTTTTAGCGAAAGGAATTTGAAAAGTGCTTATATTTCGTCATTTATTTGTATGTTTTCAATCATGTGTGTACACATTAGGAGAATTTCATAAGAATATGAATAACAGTACTGTATTTGAAGAGTTGTCGGTGTCAATTGTGGATTTGACGGTCGCAAATATTCGTTTTACTGGCTCCGCTTCACGTCGTCAGTAAAACGGCATTTGCAACCGTCAAATCCACAATTAACACCTCCAACTCTTCAAATTGGTATCGGGTCCGTTCGCCCTAACTACACATTCGCCCTGGGTCTGTTCGCCCTGGTTCCATTCGCCCTAAAAGTGGGTCCGTTCGCCCTGATTATTATAAAGTATTTTAATGAACATAAAGGATATTTTAATTTAAAATAAAGAAGTAATGATTTATAGAAAAATATTAATTTAAAGAAAAATTATGAGCTTTTGGAAATTAATTGTAAGTTATTTTTAATCAATTATTAGGTATATGATTTGAAATGCTTAATTGAAAATAATGATTGCTGATTTCATAATTACAATTATTGATTGGGGATTTTGTATATCTTTGATCTCTTTATTTTCATTCATTGATGGCTTTGTTTCTGTATAATGCACTTGTAAGCTTGGTACAACATTGAAACCAATTCAGGGGTTGAAAATTATTTTGGGCAGGCCCAAGCCCAGGGCTTTTTAAACTTTTTTAACCCAAGCCCGGTCTGTGATTTGCCAAGTCCCAATTTGTAGCCAGGAAAAAATTAGCAAAGGCCTGTGAAGCGCCCGCAGCTGCCTGGGGATCATCAAGTTCCTTAAACCAATGCTTGACACATAACAAGCGCTCCTGGTGTTTATCATGTAACTTAAATCCATCAATGCGTAAATTTTTAGTTCCCCGAGTAAGGGCATCGTTCCTATCTGACAAGTGTGGAAATTTTCTACAGTACTTGCAGTACATTTCCTGGGCATTCTCGTCAAAGACGACCGAAGTAAATTTATCTATCCATGAGTTTTGAAATGTTCTCGTTCATTTCTCCCTATCATACTTAAGATCTTTATTTCTGGGAGTTTCAGGATCAGTTGGCTCGTCATCCGCTATCCGTTTTTCCGCTTTTTTGACTGTAACATTAAAATTAAGCATGACATTTTTCTCAAAAGTTGTCAACATAAACATACGATTGTATATTTAATATGAATTTTAACGAATAAATAGATAAATAAGAAGAAAACAATTTTCTTTAATTTGGAAAAATAATAAAAAAAGACTAATTGGGTGTTTAGAACAATCTTTAGTGATTATGACTTTTATGTATATTGTGTATAGGTTTTCATTAAGGTCTAATTATTGGGTGATATATAGACAGGTGTTGATTGTTACATAAATATTGTAAACTTGATTGGTGGGTAAACCCCTTGATTAATGAAGATCAAAGAACTGATTAAAGTTTCATTGAAACCTTGTTGGATTGGTATACAACTTTTACTGAAGCCTTGTTGGCTTGGTATACACAACACTATACTGAAGTCACATTCAAAATAGAATGTCCTAAATTTAAATTTTGAGTAAAAGTTGAAAAAAACATGAAGATTTCTTTGAAGTTTTCCCTTGATATTATAAAAACCCATATGTTCTTTGCCATCCAAAATCATTATCAAATTGAGTTCCGACCGTTGCGTAGTGTGTTCCAGAAAAGTATCCGGTAAACAGCATGCACTTCAGTGTGACTCCTGTAACATGTGACAGCACAGAGTTTGTAATACTGGTAAGTAAAAATGTTGAAAAATCTTTAATTTTTATTTTGTAAAAAAAAAGTATTAAGATACATGTATTTTAAATTGTTTTATATTTTAGGGATTTCGAAGTTTAATCTAATCGTTTAATACCTGTAAACATTTGTTTCAATTTTAGATTGTGAAGATACCATTTTCTTAAAGGTCAACAAAATCAATGAATTCACATTATGTCTATATATGAAATAATTTGACAGTGACTGCTTACGTTTTTGGTTAAAATAAATACATTCAAAAATATAATGGTATTCATCTCCAATTTGGGATCTATTACATAATTTACATTTATGATATTTCGATTCAGGAATATTGAAAATTATGGTGGCGGCAAAATAAATAGATGTCTAGCAATATAGTTTACTTTAATTACATGTTTAAGAAATAATGAGAATTTACTTGTGGCAAATTGCGTTTGGTGTACATTAGTAAAGGTTAAAATTTTAAAGTTTATGGTTCTTTTAAAGGAAGCAGTACAGTTTTAGTACATGTATAATGTTACTTGATGTTTATAATATATGTATAGCAATACTTGACACTATAATAAAATATTAAACATTATCTATTAATGCAGACAACATGTAGTCCCGCAGAACTAAATTACAGTCGGCAACGACTCCAGTTCTAAACCGAGAGAAGAAGAGAAGATGTATGATCTCTAATATATAGTGTATGTGAAAAATTGCATTTAAAAACATTATTTTGTAACATTTATATGCAACATGCATGAAACTATGAATTATAAGGTTAGTAAATAATTGCATTATACTAACTACTTTTCATTGTTGGTATCTCTAATAAAATATAAGACATATAGTGTATGTGAAAAATTATATTTTAAAAACATTAATTGATAACATTTATATGCAACATGTATGAAACTATAAATAATAAGGTTAGTAAATAATTGCATTATACTAACTGCTTTTCATTGTTATATAATTGTTATGTTATGTATATATGGTATCTCTAATAAAATATATATAAAAAAGTTATTATTTCTTCCTTTAAAAGTGAAAGATTATATCAGACAACATGAACATTTACAGGTGCATTTTATATCAGACAACATGAACATTTACAGGTTGTGCATTACCACCCCCCTTATTTTCAAACTTTCTATTTACAAATTTATTTTCAATAAGATTCATATAATCTTATGTCGACCCTATAGATACTAATAATCCACAAGGCAAGCAACTCCGCAGGTTTAAAAATCGTACCCCTGCTCGCTTCGAGTACATTTATTGCACCTTATTTCCATTATGTCATTAAAACTAGGACATGTATCCATTCCTACAAGACACGTCTTTCCGCCCCTGTTTTTGTTTTGTGCATAGGATAGCTCAGTTCTCCAGAATTTTAAGATTTTCACACATTTATTGCCAAATTATTCATATAAAGACCCATGCTTGACAGAAGTGACGTACCACTGCATTAACTTCAACAATAGGGTCAGAAAAGTTCTAAAAATATTGCGCCAAAATAATACATTTTTGGACCAATCATTTATACAATGTCAATACAAAAAAGTTCCATAGACATGATTTATTCCTTTTGGATACAAAACAATTTAGCTTGATATACTGACAAAATAATGTGTGTGTGTGTATTTCATTTTTCCATCCCAAATATTCCTTTAACACACAAACACGCATTGATACATGATTTATCTTATAAGACAACAGAAGGGTAATATTTTCATAGTGTAGGCCGAGTTTGTGTAGGCCGAGTTTGTTATAGGCCGAGTCTGTGATAGGCCGAGTTTGCAATGGGCCGAGATCTCATGGAACCGATCAATGTTATTCCGACGCTTGACTTTACATAGGTATGTGGGAAGCGTATAGGTGATTCGGAACTCATTATTATTCATGAGGAATATCGATCCATCCAGGATGTGTATTACCGTTCTTAAAATAGCTTTTTAGTACTTATTTACAGTGAAAGGAGACGATTGACAAAAACTTGCATGTGATTTGAATTGAAAACAAGACGCTTAGAAAAAAGTGGAGTTTTTTTTTTAAAGGCATGCCCGACGGGCCTTTTCCATGGAAAAACGGCAAGCCCGAAGTTTCAATTTTCTAGTCCCGGGCGTCGGATTTGAGGAATTTTCAACCCCTGCAATTGCAAACATAAAAGAATTATATACCTCACAGCTTGTGTTCTTTGATCTCATGTGTTTTGACAAATTTCATACATCATACTGATGGAATCTGATATATAGAGTTAGGTGAAAGAAAAGAGAGAGTATAATTTTGAATGAATGTAAATTTAATAATAGTTGTTAAAAGTGGAAATAGAGTCTTGTAAATAAGTATATCGATTTGAATGAGAGTTAGGTGAAAGATGGTGAAAGAAGAGAGAGAGTATGCTATAAATTAATTACACCATCAAATATCATTTATAATTCAATTATTTTTTAATATCCTACATTTTCTACAGACTCTGGATTCACTCGTTTTTACCTGCTTCACTTATTCCAAGGACTGAAATGCTTAACTTTGCCCATTATCAAAACTTACACTTTAGCATGCCGCATATTTAAAATTTCTCCATTTAATATCTATATGCAATCAAATATCACTTATTTTTCTATTATTTTTAATATCCTACATAAATATAATTATCAGGGCGAATGGACCCATAGCAAACGGGTATCAGGGCGAACAGGAAATAGGGCGAACGGGAATTAGGGCAAACGGACCCGGAACCCTTCAAATGCAGTACTGTTATCAACTTAAACTTTACTGCTTACCAATGTGATAATATCTTGGATTTGACTAAAATCTCCCTCCAACCCAAATTCTTTAACAACTTTCATTATTGTTTCGGTACCAGACACACAGTTTTTCAGATTGTCATACTTTGTTATCTCGAAAATTCTCTTATTTATCCATTCTGTTTTTCCATCTCTAGCAAATAACGAAAATTCTTGTCGTAATTCCATTTCATTTTTAGTCTCGAACCATTCTTCAAATTCTGAAAACAACATGTTGCCTTCTCTTAGTTTCTTTGTGAGATTTGTCCACAGTTCAAATGCTGGTTTCCACACTTTATCAAACACTTCTTTTACATCGATCTGCTTGCCATTCTGGTTTTCTAAGTCAGTTCCTATCTTTTTCCATATTTTCATGAAGAAGGAACTTTTGCTGCATGTCAAAATTCCAGGTAATATCTCAAATTCTTTTGGACATAGTTCAAACACAGTGACTATAGGCTGATACAATTCTATAGTTTTTTTCAAATTTTTCAACGACACTGTTTTTACCAGTTGGTTCAGACACACACAATCTATCGAATAATGCATTCTCAATTGATTTTCTAAAACAATTGTATCAGCTAAAAAAAAAAAGGGAAATTAAACGTTATTTTTGACAGAGAGACAAATGTCTTGCTTCACTTTCATTAATCTTTTGAGAAATATACATTGTAATTCAAAACTTTAAGTTACATTAACTCCTTAAAAATGAACCTTTTTCTTTGACATTTGAATATNAGGTAATATCTCAAATTCTTTTGGACATAGTTCAAGCACAGTGACTATAGGCTGATACAATTCTATAGTTTTTTTCAAATTTTTCAACGACACTGTTTCTACCAGTTGGTTCAGACACACACAATCTATCGAATAATGCATTCTCAATTGATTTTCTAAAACACTTGTATCAGCTAAAAAAAAATTCAAAACTTTAAGTTACATTAACTCCTTAAAAATGAACCTTTTTCTTTGACATTTGAATATTCTATGTCACAGATATTGTTCTGCTGGTTCTAGAATTGTACAGTGATAGATCATAAGAGTATTCCAGGATATTTATCAAAGTTGGAATTGAAACATTTTGAAACCCAATTGTTGCATGACACATCTATTATTCTTCTTGTACTGTTGTTGTGTACTTTTTCAAAAAAGTAGTAGGTCTGAGAAACTTCTTGGATATTTACTTATATATATAAGTTTGAATTAAAATATTTTAAAATTCAATTGATCCATGTCACAGCTAGGTACCGTCTTTTAGTTCCAGAAATGTACGGGTGTTAGGTACCTTTCCAAAGTCGGAAGTATTTTTTCTAGGATATATCATATTTACCAAAGTTGGAATTAAAATATCTTGAGACATACTATATATCTTGAAGCAGATACCCCTCATATAAAATGAAGCTAATACAAGCCACAAGCAGGAGCCCATTGGCTACAATGCTCACATGAGAAATGTAGTCAATTCTTATGCAAAACAGTGTACCAAATATATTTAATCTTAGACTTTGAAACAATAGGTTGTTCTAATTCTATCTATACATTATTACAATTAAAATTGCAATGAAACATGTATAAGATGACAAAATATATATTTTTTACAGGTTACTGATTTCTGACAAATATTTTACATACATTTGATATATTTTGCTTTAAATTTCACTCTAAATATAAGAGTGGGAGAGTCTCTCATGTTCAATTTCATCCATATCCATATCCTTTCTTTATTCAAGTTTAATTCTTAGGAAAATTAGAGTTTTCTTTACTTGCCTAAACTAATTCTTAGCAAAATCCCCATCTGATAATAATATGAATGTAAACCAATTTATAGGTTATCCCATGTGACAATTCAACTGAAATGAGTTTTCGCCATAGGAAAAAGTAATTGGATCCTCAAAAGGAACATTTCTGGAATGTCTGGTAACTTAAAATGCATTTTTTTTTCTTGAAAAGAGGCTAACGAAATTTGGCAAATCAAAGGCCAGGGTAGCCATCTTAGATTTCGAATCACTCCAAAAAGTAACAATACTTCTTGAGGATCTCTAGAGGAACATTTCTGGCAAGTATGCTGACTTCACATTCAGTAGTTCTGGAAAAGAAGTCGAGAATGTCTCATCCATTTAGAGGCTAGGACAGCCATCTTAGAATTCTAATCGATATATATATTTATGGAGCGGATGTGGTCAAGTGATCTAGGGCACTGGACATAAGGCTAAGCGATTGGTGCTGCAGTGTATCAATGGTGTGAGTTCAAATCCCGTTGAGGGAAGAACAAAAATTTGACAGCTCAAAAATGTAATTCTAACACTGTTTGGTTTAATTTTCAGACGTATATATTTAATATTTAGTATTAACCCAGTATCACAAGTAACTTGGAGATCCAATGGGACAGATATATTGTATGGTTATCGCCTGCTTAGATGTTTGTATATATATTGGATCAGGTTTCTGCCTTCTGATTAGTTAACTTATTCGAAAGGTTTACCGCACGTCCGTGAAATCATAAAAAAGAAAATGACGGTATTGCACAAGTCGGAAAAAATGAAAAAAATGTTCATAAAACCACCAATTTTAGCATTCAGACGAGATAAGAATTTAAAAGATATTTTAGTTCACAAAAAGCATAATTCTATGTTTTTTAAACAGGAACATAAGTGGAAACCTTGCAGTAGGAACTGTGATATTTGTCCGTATATTCGTAACACCCATACATTCACCAATTTTAAAGGAAAAACATTTAACGTAAAAATTTTTATTAATTGTACAACGGCAAATATGGTTTACGCTTTATTTTGTAAACATTGTGACTAATTTATTTATGTCGGAGAAACCTGAGACACCCTGTACCAAAGACATTTGTTAAATTAATCACTAATCAGAAGGCAGAAACCTGATCCAATAGCAATTCATTTTAATTCCACTGAACATTCCGTGAATGATTATGAAATTGTGGCTTTAGAAAAAATTTGCGGCGATGATTCTTACCGAGAGACAATCGAAAAACTTTGGATGAAGACACTGCGAACATTCAAACCCCATGGATTAAATACAAAAACGTAACGTTCTGTTTCCCGTAATTTTTATTTTATTTACTTTGTGACGTTATCTATTATGACAAATTTAAATGTATCATAACATAATAGAGTTCTGCTAAAGAAGGCCGGGTTGTATGGCCGAAAGCTCCGGATAAATTTTCAAAAAAAAAAAAAGATAACATAATATAATAAAGTTCCGCTGAAGAAGGCCGGGTTGTACGGCCAAAAGCTCCGGATAAATTTTCAGAGATTTTGTTTATATATATATATATATATAGTCTAAGGGAATCTACCAACCAGAGAACTTAATGAGTAACGGATCGTCGAGACATGATGATGCAGCACAAACAAAATAAATTATAGAAGTCTAGAAGATTGTGCAACGATACCGATAAAGATGTTACAAAAAATATATTGACAAAATTTTCGATCAACAAATGACCTTCTTCAGTGTCTATCAAAATCTTTACAAACTCAGTCTAATTTTGATAGACACTGAAGAAGGTCATTTGTTGATCGAAAATTTTGTCAATATATTTTTTGCAACATCTTTATCAGTATCGTTGCACAATCTTCTAGACTTATATATATATATTATATGTTATTCCGGTCTTAGACAGGATATATAATGTCACATTCATGGAATATAAATCATAAGCCGTGAATGTGATATTATATACCCTGTCTATGACCGGAATAACTATTCTATTATAGCTCACATCTTCATATTTAAGGAAGAAAAGAAAAAAAAACGATGCCAGAGCCGTATGGAAATGCCAAACTAATTTTGAATTTTTGATACATAAATTTTTATCAATGAGAAAGAGAAAAAAAATTGCATGATTTTTATGTTTTGTAATTCAAATTAAATATCTGTCAAAAACGGAACTAGGTTTTCTATAATCCTTAAAATTATAATGTCTTAACCGTTCGAGGCCTCTGCATTCTTTCGACTTGTGACGTTAATATATATCATCATAGTTCTATTTATCGCTATTTTGCGGTATTTTCCTTTGATCTTGCTATCTGAGAATTTCCCATCTCGCGCTAGTAGAGTGAGATGGAAAATTATCGCCAGTAACTAAGCGTTGTCAAGGACACACGTAGTATTACCGCTGTTTTCTAATACTTAAATATGACGTTATAACTTATTGACGTCACATTACCAAATCCTTGATAATAAGTGATTAATCATATAAAATAGTAATTGTGTTAAAAAAAATGTCAGTATCTCAACAACAATTATTTAATTATGAATACAAAATAGCGATAAAATAATTAAAGATGTTTTTTAAAACTCGAGGACGTTTCTCAGTCATCTCTCATCTCAGGGCTTCGCCCTTCGATGAGAGATGACTGAGAAAAGTCCTCGCGTTTTAAAAAAAAACATCGTTAATCACTTAATATACATATATCATAAGCCGGGACTGCCACATTATATACCCTGTCTGAGAGCTGAATAACAGATATATTACAGATTTAACCATTGATTTTTTTTAAATACAGAACCCAACTGTATTGAATATATTTGCTTCTTTTATTTTCATTTTTCGTATTTCTAGATGTCCCTTTCCGTACCACTGATGACGTCAAAATATTTATCACGTCATTTTACATGTATGAGATCTCTTATGAAGGAAAACCCTGTATTAACTTTCTAAATCAATACAATTTCATTTGTAGTAAATTTTATGAACTTTATAAATATAACATTAATATATCACAAAACAAAATAACGGGTTTGCGAAACAATTTCAATAATTTAAATGTTAACAACATGTAAACAAAACCTTGGTGTGGCTCCATGACGTCGAATGTTTTCAAGGCTCAACGTTTTGTTTATTATGATGCTCATCACGTTTTGGTACAGCTGTGGAACATAGGAGTTTGCTGAATCGATCAGGTATTTGTGACGGAATTATCTGTTCTAATATTTTTTTGTTCATAAAGTATTTGTTTTGAGTATAATAACAGCATTTAATTTGGTAAAAATACATTTATTTTTCCGTATTATGCTATTGATTCAGTGAAGCGTAATTTTTTGTCGTCCATGTTGTTATTGTTTTTGGGAGACTGAAATATATACCCCGTCTGTTTTCCGAATATTCATATCATATGTGAGTGTATTTTATAACTTTTATTGCATTTTGTTGTTTTATAAAAAAAATTAAATGCAAAAACTTGTGTTCAAATAGAACAATTTTGCAAGTTTACACATATTTACGCTGTGCGTATTTTTTGCCCTCGAAGCGTAAAGGTGGCGGCCATGATTATTGATTTACACAGGGGCCCCTCAACGGGATAGAAATATGTCTTATGTATACGGCTACAGACGTATACATTATATGTTATTCAGCTATCAGACAGGGTATATAATGTGACATTCCTGGCTTAGGATCTTATTCCCTGAGGCGCAGCCGAAGGGAATATATACAGTCTGTCAAGCATTTTTTTGCTAAAAAAATTAGGAAATCAGGAGGGTTTTTTTTAGTTAGAAATCAGGAGATTATCAGGAATTTTTTTATATAAAAAGTGATAAAACCATACAAAAAACAAAAAAATGGTCGCCTTCCTCCCCTCAAAGTAAGAGCTTTCAGGCCACAATATGTAAATTTAAGCATGGCGTTTTTGATTCCAGATGAAGATCATTATCAGAATGTTAGAATGTAATGGACAGGCTAAAAGGTCTTACTTAGGCCATTTTCCTCACCTCCTTTTATTGATAAGATGCTTTACACTAAAATAATTTCAACATATTATTATGTTATTTTTTTTTTTTGTGGGGAAAAAGTTCAAAATCAGGAGTTATGAGGAGTTTATCCGACAAATTCAGAAAAAAATCAGGAACAGCTCAAAATCAGGAAAAATCAGGAAAAATAAGGAAAATCAGGAGTCGCTTGACAGACTGTATATATCATAAGCCAGGAATGTCACATTATATACCCTGTCTGATAGCTGAATAACAGATATATTACGGATTTAACCATTGTTTTTTTTTAATACAACATCCAACTGTCTTAAATAAATTTGAGTCTTTTATTTTTATTTTTCGCATCTCTTCCGTACCTTTGACGTCATTCTTCAATGACGTCAAAATATGTGTCACATCATATATCATGTATGGGGTGTCTCATGAAGGAAAATGCTGTACTAAATTTCTAAATCAATACAATTTCATATGTAGTAAATTTCATAAACTTTATAAATATAACATTAATATATCACATTACAAAACAACGAGTTTGCGAAACAGTTTCAATAATTTAAATGTTAACAACATGTAAATAAAACCTTGGTGTGGCCTGATGGCGTCGCAAGTTTTCAAGGTTCAACGTTTTGCTTTTTTGTTATGGTACAGCCGTGGAACATAGGAGTTTGCTGAATCGATCAGGTATTTGTGACGGAATTAACTGTTGTAATATTTTTTTGTTCATATAAAAGCAGCATTTAATTTGGTAAAAATAGATGTATTATTCCGTAATAAATAAATTTGTAGTTAATGCTTGAATTTGATTGGTTAGAATTTTTTATCCATCATGTCATGGAAAACATTTTTCAGGAGACACGCCTCCCCAACGTTGGTGTTGAACAGTTAATTATTGTTTAGAATTAAATTGTTGTATTAATACATGATTTTTAATTTGTTCATAAGGATTGTCTATGAAAAATATTTTGGCTATTTAAAAATAACATTAATTTACGTTGTGCACATTGTATAATCCGCTTAATTATGCCATTGATTCAGTGAAGCGTAATGTTTTGTCGTCCATGTTTTTATCGTTTTTGGGGACTGAAATATATACCCCGTCTGTTTTCCGAATATATGCTGACATTCAGGGTTGAAGAACCAATGAAAATTTGTGTAATACACTAAATCCGTAATATAGCTTGATTTATACGGCTTCTTATCCAATCAGAATCTATACATTTTTATGTGAGCTATACTATCAGGGATGTCATTAGAAACCGGCAACTGGCGAAAATCTCCGGTAACTCTAGCTGTCACCGCCGGCTACTTTTTCTCTTTAAAAAAAATAATGAGAGATTTATCTAGTATCAGCACTCACTTCAAGGAAAGACTGAAATGTGCCGGACCGTCGGTCCTGATTGACAATTTTTAGTCCGGACCGGCAAAATATTATCCATGCCGACCGGTTGACCGGCAATTATTCTGTGATATGTTCGGGTCGTTATATTTTATTACTGATAAATAAAATAAACACTGGCCGAATGTTTTCTAACTCAATGATATGGAGATGTTTGTTATCGTAAACAATTACAGTCATTTTCAAAATTCGCGGAGATGACTAGAAGTGCAGCCATGCTTTTCCAATCTTTTTTCCACCTGTCAAAGTCATTGATCTAGATCGCCAAATCGCTTAAGATATCGGTAAAATGACCATGATCTAAAACGTGTACGTGACATACAGTGTGTATAAAATGGCCACCGGCGGTGTGCCCAGTGGAACCATTATGGCTGTTCATTTACAGAAATCACAGTTCGCATTTATCAAACGAAACAAGAGTGATGCAAAATGTTTAACCCTCATGATATATTTTCTGACCTTCATGGGAAAGATAGCAAAACCCTGATTTGCAATATCTCTGGACGGCTTTTTAAAAAAAAAACTTCAGAATCACTTTCATCACCATACTGAATTAAACTACATTTATAGTCTGTTAACTGTTCTGTTTTTCAAGTTAAATTGCATTGAAGAAATACAATCTTAATACATCTTTGTAGTCAACAAATTGAAGTGCCTGAATCACTGCCACAATATAATCAAAAGTAGTAAAAAAGGGTCTTTTATCTTGAACAATTGCTGAAAATATGAGAAAATAGTACAAAAAAAGGAAGTTTCAATAATGAAATTAAGTGCCTGGAGAGGCTTAGAATGCAGGATTTTGCACCATTTATCCCAGAGCTTCTGGAGGCCTTAAGCGGCCTCAGATCCCCGGCCGTAAAGGCCACCGAGCAAGCTCGGCGCGACGGATATATATATATACGTCTGAAAATTAAACCAAACAGTGTTAGAATTAGATTTTTGAGCTGTCAAATTTTTGTTCTTCCCTCGACGGGATTTGAACTCACACCATTGATACACTGCAACACCAATCGCTTAGCCTTACATCCAGCGCCCTTGACCACTCGACCACATCCGTTCCATAAAAATGGAGCTTCAATAATCGAAGTGTTACCTTGTCTCGTAAGGAAAATCTAGAGATAGACATAATGCATGTGTGTAAGCGTGTGTAGATGGTACATATATACTTAATATTATAATTTGACAGCAATCTAACTCAGCAATTTTTAATATATTGTATAGGACAATGAAGAATTCATTATACAGTCACAGGAAATAAAGTATATTATACAGACGTCTAAGCAAGTGACAACCATACAATATATCTGTCCCACTGGATCTCAGAGTTACTTGTGATACTAGGTTAATACTAAATATTAAATTTTATATACGTCTGAAAATCAAACCAAACAGTGTTAGAATTATATTTTTGAGCTGTCAAATTTTTGTTCTTCCCTAAACGGGAATATAATATATACACCAATCTAATTAAAATTAGATCTCTCACTTTGCTCTTGTTTATTCATATTTCGCGCATGGGAAATCTAACGCAAGCCTGTAGACATCGCATTCTGGTGATCTAGGGTCAAGCAAAATATTGTCCATTCAAATGATCGCTTACGAGATCTTGAAAGTGGATTTATGCAATGGACGTAACTCTGGGTGCTAATGAATTATGCAAGGAATCCGTTCGGAATTCTTCCAATGTTATCTATATCAACTATGTCGGAATCCGATTGTTCCGACAACTGTTTACATTTCCGGAGACAAGAAGACGTCTTCAGGTGAAAATTCATAATTTACGACACAAATCAATGGCATTTAGAAGCCCTCTCGCACCTAGGCGTATTTATTACATATCAAATATATGTGTGTTTATTATGTGTGATATCAGAGAACGATTTTGATTGGCTGTTCTGAGGGTCGTTACCTTTATTTGCATCTCATTACATATGCGTGACCCTAGGTCACCAGAATGCGATGTCTACAGGCTTGTGTTAGATCTCCCATGCGCGAAATATAAATAAACAAGAGCAAAGTGAGAGATCTAATTTTAATTAGATTGATATATACACACACACAATATTAATGCAGTGTCTTAAAATATCAAGTTTATGTGTATGAGGCTTAAAATTGTGATAAAGGCGATGTTCACAGAGCATTTTCTCAGTTTTTTGCCGAATACACATAAACTTGGTATTTTAAGACACTGCATTAATATTGTGCTTATCCTGCAGAAAAATTACATTAATCCATCCACGTATATATTTTGAATTAAATAATAAATTATATAATTATCCCTTGATTGCCCCTTTTAATATTTTCGGTCAACAGGAAGTGAACTGGATGTACAACTAGGTTCCCGAAGTTCAACCGGTAACATGGGACAGGTGTACTAGATAAAGCTTCTTTTTTTTGGTCAGTGACAGTACAAAGCAAACATTTATTCAGTCAATGCAACTTGCCTTCTCAGATAGAATAAGTGTAGGATAAAAAAACCATATCTGATCTTGACATTAATACACTTTCAAAATGTGATAGCATTGGGCGCTAAGACAAACCAGAGGCTCACATGATATTTTGTAGTTGTACATTTGTATAAAAAAAACTCTGTTTTTTTTAAAGTGGGATTAACAAAGTAAGTGGTCTATAAATTTAAAATAATTATTCTTCCATTGATCAATCAGATTTAAATTGGTTAAGAATATAAATACAGTGAAAGTTGTTTTAACTAAACGATTAATAAACCGGAATCCTACATAAACTGAATTTAGATAATAAAGCCCCAATGTAGGAAGTCTTTATTAATTTAGCCTACATAAATGAACACCTGTCTATTCTGAACACAAAAGTTGATTCCAAGGAGATGTGGTTTAGACAGGTTTCAATGTACATGTTTTATACTTTAACTTCTGATATAAGTCAATATACCTTTACATTGTTTACAAACATATGTAAAATTTTGCACCATCTCGTAATTCCTTTCAAAAGCTTCAAATTCCTTTTCTCTAATGGCCAGTGTCCTCATTATACTTGTTGTTTCCTTGGATTTCATGGCGAAAATCATTTTCTGAAAGCTTTCTCGATTCTTGGATATCTTGACCAAATATTTGATTAAAATGTTGCCCTGTAATATGTTCTCGATAAAAGGCTGGATTTCCTTTACAAACCTTTCCAAGAAGTCTTTACAATCATCAGTTAAAGCTTTGGGATTATTCCCTGAGAAAAAAGTTTATAAAATTGTTGCATAGATTTAAATATGTATCTTCAAATTTCATAATACAAAGGTAATTCCAGAAAAATATGCTTGTAATGGAAAACAAATGAAGAAAGAATTCTTCAAATGTAATATAGTATCTGTACAGTATTTCTTTTTTCTTCCTGGTTGGGGAGTCAATTAAAAACATAATAAAATTTAATAAGTCAAATGTTTGTATTATCAAACAATAATTGATGTTTTTACAGTATTATGACTATTATTCCATTGATGTTTTTACAGAATTATGACTAAAAATTCCATTGTTATTCAAATTTGATGAAAGCAATTCTATATTGTTATGCTAAACTAAAATCAATGCAACCTCTTGTAACATACATAGCGGCGTTATCGTTTTCAAATATTGTATGCGGCTTCTTCTTATAAGGTTTTACTTAAACCATTGTTATCATGTCATTAGATTAAATTAAAACTATATTACCCTTCCGGAGCATCCGAGTTCACCCCCGTTTTTTTTAGTGGGGTTCGAGTTACTCGATCTTTAGTTTTATGTGTATGTTTTGTAGATCATTGTTTGTCTTTTTGTCCTTTTTCTTTTGACCATCGTGTTGTCTATATACGGATTCTGATTACACCTTTGGTATCTTCAAACTCTTTTTAATAGTTATAGGGATATGGTCTGCAATGATCGGTAATATGTCATGTTGAAACGATAGTTTATACTTAAAAAAGAGATAAGAAAAAAAAGTTTACAGCATACATCGGTTTAAAATGATGCTACTATCATTAATTGAGCATGACTAATAGTCTGGATTTTACGATTCACATTCATCAGGACGTGACAAAGATAAACATGGGCATACAAAATAATAATTGTTGTGACTATATGGTTTTTACATTATGAAAAGCAAATGATAGTTTCAGAAAATAATATATATTATTATTCATCATTCACTCTCACACTCATGTATGTTTGTTTGATGGTGTTTAATGCCACTTTCAACAATATTTCAGTTATATCGTGGCGGTCAGTTTTATTGGAGGAGAAAAGCGGAATACCCGGAGAAAACCATGGACCTGTGTCGCAAGTCACTGACAAACTTGTTCACATAATGTTGAACACCTCGCCCTGATCGAAATTCGAACTCACAACATCAGTGGTGATAGGCACTGATTGCATAGGTAGTTGTAAATCCAACTACCATACGATCACGGCCATGACTGCCCCTACAATATTTGTAGTTGTTTCTAGCATTTCATATTTGATAAACTGACAAACAACAACAAATGAAAGTTCAGTTGAAAATATATTCTAAAAGGTGTTCACATTTTTTTCAAATGTTGACCAAGGATTGCTTTTTGTTATTATTCAAGTAAACACTACCACATAACTTTCTTTGGTCATTGAGTTTGAGCTTGCACTTGAAAATGTAGCATGGATAAACCAATCAGTGAGTGCTTAGAGGGGTTTCCTTAAGGTTAGATAAATTGATATTCATATCAGAATAAAACCACATCAATAATTAGAGGAGCACAATTATTTCCTCATTGGATTTCCAACAATCTTACGAAACACTTTATTGCCAAAACGAATATGAGTATTTCCTAGCAATAAATTGGTTAAGTTGAAGTCATTACTTCGAAAGTTTTACGGTAGCCATCATGACTTGGTTAACTGTTACGGAACAGCTGTGTCACAAATGACCACATATATATATGTTCCACTTGTCGTAAACACTTTCCGGTCCTTTCCTCATTCATGACTTATCACCGGATTTGCAACCATAGTAACACAACAGGTGCCACTAGTTGAGCAGGAACTGCTTTTCCCCTTCCAGAGCACCTGAGTTCATCCCCGGTTTTTAGTGGGGTTCGTGTTACCCGATCTTTAGTTTTGTAAGTAATGTTTTGTAGATCGTTGTTTGTCCTTTTGGCCATTGTGTTGTCTGTCCTTCGATTTACAGATTCTAATTATCCCTTTGGTATCTTCAAACTCCTCTAATGTTATTTTCTCTACTCTCTTTGTTTTATTACCACCAAAAGGCATTATTTGTTTGATGGTGTCACAAGTCACTAACAAACTTTATCACATAATGTTGTACACTTCGCCCTGATCGAGATTTGAATGCACAACATCAGTTTTAAGATTATTAAAGCATAATGTAATTACAGTCTGATCTACGGAATGGCCATTTACTATAGTAATTAAAAATGTAAACTTATCTTCAATGAGTTGATGTGGTAGTTAGGTGGTATACAAGGTAGAAAAGTCATAACTGTCGACACAATTTTTCACACTCCAAAAAGGGGACGACGTGGTTGTCTTTGTATGGAAGTTGGATTTACAACTACCTATGCAATCAGTATCTATTGACACTAATATTTGGAATTCGAATCCCTCTCAGTTGAAGTGTACTCGATACAATATTATGTGATAAAGTTTGTTATTGACTGTGGGTTGTTCCGGGTCCTCCGGTTTCCTCCCCAAATGAAACTGACCACCACGATATAACTGAAATATTGTTCAAATTGGCGTTAAACACCATAACCTCAACCCTAACCCAAGCTAAAAAATGGTTTACTCCACTGTGTGTTTATGCCTTATTACAAAACAACATTGCAGGAATATGTTGACAAGGAGATGTGGTGCTCAGAGGTTGAGTAGACAAAACATGTTTCTTGATATTTTATATAGCCACCAACAATGGTTATTCTTTTTATATAATTTTTGCTATCGTTCACTTACGTAACATTTCAATGTATATTGGAAAAGATCTCCAATTGAGAGCGTGACTGAGAAATTCATGTGGATCATTGAATTCTGCGATGTTCCAGCTCT
The DNA here is from genome assembly GCA_002080005.1 of Gigantidas platifrons. Classification (NCBI taxonomy): domain Eukaryota; kingdom Metazoa; phylum Mollusca; class Bivalvia; order Mytilida; family Modiolidae; genus Gigantidas; species Gigantidas platifrons. Next base: position 114,695 of record MJUT01064716.1, read on the forward strand.
TTTCCAAAACACTGGACAACAGAGCTCCAAGACGCATGCTAATTTTGTCACCTATACTCCAACCAATATTTGTACAGTTGATAACTGCCTAAAATAGATGAAAGTGGCATTAAACACCATAAATCAAACCTGAAATATGGATTTAGAACAGGTGATCTATAATGTTTTGAAGGATTATGGTAGCCTTAATTACCATAAACATTTTTATTTGCAAATTACACCAATAAGGGTCAAGCTGCAACAATTCAACATTAGAAATTAATAAACTAACACATATATACAATAGATAAAACAAAGCAAAAAAAGGAATTTAATAGATTTATTAACATTAACTCTGACATTATGAGTTCTAATGACTGAGGATTAAGAGTGACTTTTGACTAAACAACATATAAAAATTTGGAATAATGTTAAGTATGAATATTGGAAGTCTTACAAGCATAAATTGATTTTTGAAAAAATATTAGTGTTACTAGGAATAACTGGTATCAAAAAGTAAATATAATATCTAAGATGCTTTTGTCAAGAAAAAATCCAACAATCTTTCAATCAAGTTTTCTAATGTTATACCTTAATCGTAGAAATGTAGCTATACCTTAATTCTATGGGGCGTCGTGGTCATGATCGTATGGTGGCTGGATTTACAACTGCCATTGGCGTAGCTACGGTAATGATGATCTGGATGCATGAAAATGGGCTAGGGGTCTGGGGGCCCTGGTATAGGATCTTGGGGTGCAAGGCACCAACACATGTGCCTCTGCATAGCTATGCCCTTGACTGTCTGTGCAATAAGTGCCTTTCACCACTACAGTTGTGTGTTCAAACCTCGTTCATAGCAAGGTGTACTCGATACAACATTATGTGATAAAGTTTGTCAGTGACTTGCCACAGGTCGCTGAATTTCTCCGGGTACTCTGGGTTCGTCCTCCAATAAATAAACCGACACCATATAACTGAAATATTGTTGAAAGTGGCGTTAAACACCATAAAACCAACGAACTAATATTAATAATAATAATAAATTCTTTATTTATAGAGGGTTACACAGTTAGTTAATAACTAATCTTCCCTGAAGCCCTCATTGACATATTATATTTCAACATACATTGTAAAATACACTATACAAAAGTTACACACAAGAAGCAATACTATGCAAATACAGCCTTTCTATGAAGTCGATACAAGTTTATATCGACCTAAGAGATGTATATCGACCGAGGTCGATATACAACTTGTATCGACTGAATAATAGAAAGGCTGTATTTTTTATATTATTAATTGATAATTTTACTGTCATATATTTTTTATATTATTAATTGCCACGCAAAACATGAAACAAAAAATCTACAAATGGATATTCATTCGGGACAAGGTGTACTTGTTACTGGAAACTAGAACTAAGGTAAGACAACGGAAACAAAATGCGCACAGACGACGACTGAGCCATACCATAATACGAGCCCAAAATGTTTGCGGGCTGAAAAAAATAATATAAGACCCAAACTTTAACAACAAACAATCTATTCAACAGGAATAACAATAAAACCAAAATGTATGTAGTGACATGAATGATAATCATTTCCTAGGGAAAATATTATAGTTTATGGTGATATTTTGACAAAATCATTGGTACTGGAAATTGACACATCGACTTAGAAATATATTTTTAGTAACCGTGCAATCCGCAAAAGTCAACCTGCCAAAATATTTTTAACGTCATGAAAATATTGGAATTTTTTAATCTCTATTTTTAGTAACCGTGCAATCCACAAAAGTCAACCTGCCAAAATACAGAACACCACGTGATGGACATTGAACAAATCAAATGACCGTAAAATTATCAATTAATAATTTATACAAACAAATACAGCCTTTCTATGAAGTCGATACAAGTTTATATCGACCTAAGAGATGTATATCGACCGAGGACGATATACAACTTGTATCAACTGAATAGAAAGGCTGTATTTTTTATATTATTAATTGATAATTTTACTGTCATTTGATTTGTTCAATGCCCATCACATATTTTTTATATTATTAATTGCCACGCAAAACATGAAACAGAAAATCTACAAATGGATATTCATCCGGAACTAGGTGTACATGCTACTGGAAACTAGAACTAAAGTAAGACAACGGAAACAAAATGTGCACAGACAACGACGACGACTGCGCCATATCATAATACGACCCCACAATGTTTGCGGTCGTATAGAAATAATGTAAGACCCAAACTTTAACAACAAACAATCTATTCAATAGGAATAACAATA
>MJUT01064725.1:0-12114 GCA_002080005.1 Gigantidas platifrons
AACAGATGTGACACGGTGTGGACAGAGACAATGGGTGTTATAGGGGATTTACAAAGACAACAGATGTGACACGGTATGGACAGAGACAATGGGTGTTATATGGGATTTACAAAGACAACAGATGTGGCAGGGGCTGGACAGAGACAATGGGTGTTACAGGGGATTTACAAAGACAACAGGTGTGACAGGTGACGACCAAACAAGATAACATGTGTTACAAAGGACGAACTAGGCTGATTAGCATTAAAAGCATTAGGAAATTATAAGTGTCACAGATTGGTGGACAAAATGACCATCAATGCATTTATATGGTTGCACTGTTTAGAAACGTCTTGTCAAAATATAATCTATTAAGACAACTCTATCTTTCACATAAATTGAAGGTGAACTCTGTCCATTATTTACTATTTAATCTTAAACTATATCCAATTTAGTTATAGTTTAAGTATCTACATATATATATATATATATATATATATTGTTATTCCAAATGTTGTGCATTGCCTTTCTTATTAAAGTGTTGTACTTCAATGACCTGGATACACACAAAACTCCAATAGCTTAAAAATCTAAAATCATGATGTCTTCATTCAGTTGAATCATTTATGTTTTACATTCAAGTTAGCAATGTTCACATTATAAAATTACATACACTTGAACTGTGTATAAATGTTTATAAGATGAGTTATTATAGACCGAGCATGGACTTAAGTCCAATGAAGTATGATCAGGGGTATGATTAAAATATTTGTTAATCTCATTTTACAAGAACAAAATCTTTTATAAAACTACAGTAGTGTTCTGATTTATTGTACACATACATGATGTATTTAATGTACCGTGTATTTAAATGTATTAAACCCGTTAAAGCTTTCTTTTATTTACATGTTGTTAGGCCCTTTACCAATTCAAATAATATTCGGGTATTTTATTTTTATTTTATAACACTCGTTATAAATGCGGAATGCATTTATATACTTTTAATGCGGCCTTTATGCTTTTATAATCACCAACAAAATAAACACCAATACATTTGTAAAGTAAATCAGGTAATTTAATAGTTAAGATTAATACTGAAACTGTCAACAAAAACATCGTCTTTTTAGAATATCAATGATTTATTAAAAGGTATGCATGTGTGAAAGAGAGATAAATCACATATGAATGTGCATATATAAAGTGGCATTTTTTTTCTTTTACATGATACAGATATCACAGAATAGTAGAAAGCAGGCCTATATATTCCCTGCTTGTCTATCTTCCAGTAATATAAGCAGCTCCATATTTGTTAAATTCGTTCTGCACTAAAGGTTGATTGTTCCGATCATAAGGGGGATATATTTGACGCATTCCGTGATAAGAATATTTCCATGCATTATGCTTAAGAAAAGGTTCTTGACTTGTAGCTAACACTTGTGTTCCAGTCTTGTATGGAACTTCCGGTGGCTGGTGCCAATCAGTAGTTTGTGTTTCTAGTTTCGCTGGTCCACTTTTTGGAGCTTGGTATTTTTTGGGAAACCTTCTGTGTACTGGAGGTTCCCCTGTTGGTTTTCCTTGGTATGTTAGACCATATGAAGTGTTCAAATCAAAATTCACAGGCTTGCGATCATTGTGTTTTAAATATATATTGTCCGTGTGGTGAAGTCTTAAATCTGGCAACATTAAACGTTTCCCCAAAGTTCGTTCACTTCGACCCTACAAAATAAATAATGAACCATGATAACAAATAAGAATATAGGGGTATGGGGTTTAACGCCACTTTCAACACTATTTCAGCTATATCGTGGCGAGCCGTTTTAATGGTGGGAGAAACCGGAGAAAACCACCGACATGCCGCAAGTCGCTGAAAAACTTTGTCACATAATGTTGTATCGAGTACACCTCGCCTTAGAGGGATTCGAATATACTTTTGTATATCCCGTTAATATTAATAATGACCATGCACGTTGAAGCAGAATAAACTATCGGCAGCAAACAGAGCAAATAGTTGCTGCATTATAAGCAACAAAACTGTCATAACAAAAGGTTCCAACTCACGTTTATTGTTTCAAGTGAAACGAATGCTATGAATTCATTAATATTTCTTTAAAGCAAATTTTCGTTGTCTTCATATGTACCGCCACACACACAGTGACTCACATAGTACAAATGTTGAATTTGAAGTACGATAGTCATTAGTCAAATATAGGTTGATGGTTTATGGCGTATAACGCCACTTTCAACATTATTTCAGTTATATCGTGGCGGTCAGTTTTATTGGTGGAGGAAACCGGAGTACCCAGAGAAAATCACCGATAGTCACTGACAAACTATTAAAATATAAAAATATAAAAACCACAAATTTATTCATCAATTCATGAAAGTTGATACCAATGAACATTCATTACTTCACAGTACATTTTCAACGAGACATAAATAACTTGAAGCTAACATAAAGTAAATACAATAAAAGATGGCATAAAAAATAACACAATAGACTACACTATTATGTCTTTAAAATCAATATGTTATCAATGATATTCTTTTTTCTTTATTTTTACTAAATAAATATTAAAAAAAAAAAGTAAAAATTCTATAAATATTGATTTTAGCGACAGGATAAGTCTGTTTAACAACACAGTTACGAAATTTAAATACATACTTTAAAATGTTTTTCAAGTATCGAGCAACAAATATTTAGTAAAGTGGACCAACAATAAAACGATAGTTGTAACTTTAAGTGTAATGGCATAGAACTTTATTGTGAAATGACACAATTGGAAAAAATATCATTTCGTGTTTCATATTCGAATGCCCTGAAAATGAAAGCTCTATCCAATCATAATGATAGTATAATTATAAATACACCGAATTTCTATAAAATTCCATCATAGAAATAAAAATATAAACGTGGTGCTAGGTAAATATCAAACAAACGCATAAATATTCATAGGATACAACGTTAATTACAAAATAAAAGTCAATTAATTACAAGACACAAGAAAGTTCTTCGTGTTAAGTATAGGATTAGGGGTTATGGTGTTGAACGCCACTTTCAACAATATTTCAGTTATATCGCGGAGGTCAGTTTTATTGGTGGAGGAAACCGGAGTACCCGGAGAAAACCACAGACCTGCCGTTAGTCACTGACAAACTTGATCACATAATGATGTATCGAGTTCACCTTTCCTGTGCGGGATTCGAACTCACAGCGTTAGTGGTGATAGGCATTGATTGCATAGGTAGTTGTAAATCCAACTACCATACGATCACCCCTGTGTTTAGTATAATAATAATTATACATGTAATATATTGAAATGACATCCATTTTTTTTCTAATCTAAGAAAAAAATGTATGGACTTAAAAATCACCTTTTTTCACACGGATCAAATGCAGATATTTTTTTTACTGACACTATAAATCAATTTGACTTGAAAGGAATCCGTGTTTTACAGACCGTATAGATAACGGTAGAAATGTTATAGTCATTCATAATCAATACAAATTATGTCCTTCTATAATAAAAACTATTCTAATCAATACACAATATATTGTTTAAAATTTCAAACTAGTTATAATCATGTAAATCTCTATTCATTTTTGTCAATACATCTTCCATTCATTATTTTCTTGTTTCAAACAGTAATTTACAGTCCTCCAGAATAAGACGTTGTAAGAAAAGAACAATGTGAAATTTAAAAAAAAAAAAACGACTGTATGCTATCAGGCTGATCAGCATTAAGTACAAACGATTTAAACGATAAAGAGCGACCTTGTAAGGTAATACATGTAGTATAGTCTAGTTAAACCAGGGATTTCTTTATATCTCGGGTACAGTTTAAGTCGGTGGAATTAATCATGCACAATGATGTATCCCCTCAATAAAACGTACACACCGATGTCGGATGTGTGTGTGTGTATAGCCAAGATATATTATATAAAGAGCAATTACAAAAAATAAATATTGAAATATTGCCGTTTAAAATATAAATATTTAGCATTGGTTGGTTTAGGTTTATGGTGTTTAACGCCACTTTCAACAATATTACAGTTATATCATGGAGGTGATTTTTTATTGGTGGAGGAAACCGGAGTACATGCCGTAAGTCACAGACAAATTGTATCACGATAATCGAGTATACCTCGCCATGAATGGGGTTCGAACTCACAACTGTAGTGGTGATGGGCACTGATTGCACAGGTAGTTGTGAACCCAACCAGTACCACACGACCACGACGGCCCCGGTTTAGTATTGACAATCAGTCATTTATCAAAGAATTTCGGCATAGGCCACATGATATATATATATATATATATTGATGCAAGAAAATGACAAGAAATCTTGTGCTTGATCCACGTGTAGATTACACCAATACGTAGATCAAAACAACATTTTGTCTATGTCATATAATAATAGGTACAAATCACATGACATACCATCTGAGGGATGTTGATAGCCCAGTCAAATTGATTTCTTGTTCAACTTTCAACATTATCATAAGAAATACTTTTAGCAGTTCAACATCCAAGTGAGTGATTGCTTAACATCAATTCAGCAATTTTTCAGCTATATCATGGCGAGAACAAGTTAATTTTCTACGAGATGATGATGAGGTCCGCTTTGTACTAGGCAAACACGCTGAGTTGGATTTTCATAGTGCTAGCTCACTGAAACAACAGTCCACAGGTAGACATGTCGCTCCACTCGGACACATTATTCTGATTCCGAGCCAAGCAGTCTTTGCGCTTTCTCTTTAATGCTGCGTGCTTAGCGGAGAAGCAACAACTATTAATTGTATAGTCTTTGGTTCAAGTTGACCCGACCGGGCTCGAACCAACGATCTACCGCACTCGAGGCGGGCAAGCTAACAATTACGCCACCGATGCGGAACAACATTCAATTTCAGTTTCTAAGTTCTACATTGCAGTATATATTTACTGGTAAGCGCTTAACTTTCATTTTCAAGGTTCAACATTCGCATTTTCAACATTCATAACGTTGAACGTCCAAATGTGAATGTTGACCTTCGAATCTTGATGTTGAATAAAAGGAAAATTTAACGTTAAACTGCGAATGTTATACGCAAATACTTGGTAAAAAGTGGTTGTTGTTGACAATTTGTTTTTCATGAACATTGATGGATGAATTAGAAAGCCAACTGAATGTCGTGATGTCACCAGACGTGAAAATACAAGTAGCCATTAAATATGGCGAACGTTAGACATAAAGTAGTTTATGTAATTAGCTAGTGGCAATCAACTAACCACGAAAGTGTAGTTGTTGGTACTGTCGTCTTCTCCATCAGACAAACAATACATATGTTTGAACTTCCGGCGACAGAAGTCATTGAGCGAAATATAACTCAGGTTTAATACAACTAATAAAATAACAAAGAAATCTACACCTATCGCACTTTTTTTTTGGTCTTTTCACTAAATTAAATTTTAACAACATAACCGTTGTGATCTGTTGTGTTACCAGTTAGTATTTAAAAGACCTTGTTTCAATATCTCATTTCATTAATGAATAGTTCAATTATAAATATTTACACAATACATTTATTCAATATTAGTACCCATGAAATAATTTTAAATGTTGACCTAAAATTAATAGTTCTCAAATGTTATATACATTCATTCACATATTGTAGTTTCATTTGTCATATGTTAAACCAAATATTTGGGTTAAGAATAACAGTAAGAATATGGTCAGTTGTCAACCTTTTTATTCAGGCAAAATCTGGATGTTCATATTGTTAATAACATTTATATATTGTTGGGTTACATATATATATACAAATATATATATATATATTTAAATTTTGGGAGTTCCCCAGTCGTGATATCAAAGGTTTATGTTCTTAGAATATAACAATGTATGATGTCTGTTGTATGTTGTTTGAATATAATCCTGAATTTTGAATTTTAATTCAATAAAGTATTTGAATTTGAATCTATGGTTGTTCATATAATTACTCTAAATTTGAAGGGTGGCTACGATTTTTGTTTAGAATCCACCATCTATGTGGATTCTGGATTCATGTATTTTTGGGGATTAATTTGTGGACTTCAATCGATGAGTATGTGAAAATATAAGTTATAGCAATGCACGGGTGGTTTGCTATGTCACACGCACGGATACTTGAACATCGTCTCGAGGTAGGTTTATGCAGTTGTACAATTTAAAAAAAAAAAGGAAAACTAACAAAACCAAGTAGTTCACCGAAGGGCCCACATATCAGACTTCATTGTTAGCATACATTCATTGCGTGGAAACCCGTCAGTTTTGCAAACACTTCTATACAGTTAAAATTCTGGGCAAGGATACCGTTCACACACAACCCATTTAACTGTACAAAAGTGTTTGCAAAACTGACGGGTTTCCACGCAATGAATGTATGCTAACAATGAAGTCTGATATGTGTGCCCTTCGGTGAACTACTTGGTTTTGTTAGTTTTCCTTTTTTTTTTAAATTGTACAACTGCATAAACCTACCTCGAGGCGATGTTCAAGTATCCGTGCGTGTGACGTAGCAAGCCACCCGTGGAAATGGTTCACCGTGACCGACATGTTTTAAAACGTTGTGGTGTACATCTATACAGAATGCAAACACCGATCCATTTGCCTTCAAGTTCCATGGGCCTGTTTTCTTTTGGTGAAGAAGCTTTCCATTCTCACGCTATCAAAAACGATAACTTAGATGTCGCTAAATTCAAAACCAATCAATCAACCAATTCAATTAGCTAAAACTATATATTTGCTGGACATCTAACGAAGAAATGAAATTCCATCAAACTTCTCAATTTAAGTAGTCTGTAAACCAAATGTGCACCCCCCTTTTTTTCCACCCACACACACGCACACTTATGTCGAGATGCATACTGAATACTTACATCGCCAAAATACACCCCATGGTCTTGGAAAGAGTGTCTGTTATCATGTTCCGAGAAGACATTAGATATTCTATAATTAATCTGAAAAATACATAAATAAATAAAATGCATTTATAGCAAGGTACAATATAAAATAAACAGTCAATATTCAAAGGACATTCATTTAAACTTTATACTGCTAAAAGGATAAGATAATTTATTTACCTCATTAATTCCCGGGCACCTTTTATGGCGCGCTACATTGGACCTCTCCCGTATGAAATATGACATAGCCGGAGATCGGTCAAGTAATTCCATCGAAAATCAAATGTTCTATCCTTGTTTCTGTATTTATTATGTTTGACTCGGTTATGGCCGTCAAATTTCTAGTCAGTGACAACGTAGCGTCATTTATCTGATATTTAGAACACTTTAGTATTTATAGAATTTGTTTTAGACCGTCAAAACGTATCACAATCTTATATCCCTTACAAATTATGTCTGTGTATATAATATCGTTTAAATTAAAATAATTACATTTAATATCTCTTTAAAAAATCTTACTTCTGTCCATTATTATGGTATATTAATTGAATAATACTAATAAATCAATTTAAATGGAAAAATATTATGTATTCTCTTATTGTTAGCAGATAGAAGATATAAAAAACGACTGTCAGTGCCAACATTTTGATATCGTTTAAGGTTACTTGTTTTAGCGTTATTTACCGAGAGTTTACCTTCCAAAGGATTTGTATTGGATTTCTTTACGGTCATTTGTTCAAGGAAATCAATCAGAAAGGGCCGGTTTTGAGAGATTTCAGTGTTCCAAGGGGGCAATAAATTAGGGCTAGCAGAAGCCGTAAATGGAAGAGACAAAACAATAGCAATAAAAACATGGAAGATGAAGACACCCACCTTACATTCTACTTCTCATGGACCATAAACATTTGTATGTGTGAGTTTTCGTTAATACTTAATAGCAATAATAATATCATTATTTCAAAAACATTGCATATTATAGAATTTACAACAGGTATAATAGACAGCGATGATGTATTGGTGAAACTACAGAACATAGTATGTAGGATATGAATACACAAGCCAATATCTAAATGTTTCTGTTGTTGACATTTCTGTGTAGTAGAAGTTTGCCAGGAGTGTGTTTCCTATACACGTACTCGGATATGACACCTCTTTTATAACATTATTTCCCACTTGCAATATCTTCCCAATTTCTGAGATACATTAATCAAGTATACACTGCAGTTTACTATCCAGTGGCACAGAATACTACATATAGTCAACTGCAGTAGATACTAAATTAATGGTATGTTGGTATAAGTGATACTTCAAATTTTTTTTTCTGTTTAGGCCCTTGGTTAACTGGCACATAAAGACTTTTTTTCTGTTTAGGCCCTTGGTTCACTGGCACATAAAGACTTTTTTTTCTGTTTAGGCCTTTGGTTAACTGACACATAAAGACTTTTTTTTCTGTTTAGGCCCTTGGTTAACTGGCACATAAAGACTTTTTTTCTGTTTAGGCCCTTGGTTAACTGGCACATAAAGACTTTTTTTCTGTTTAGGCCCTTGGTTAACTGGCACATAAAGACTTTTTAAATTACAGTGTATTTGGATTTCCAATCTGTAGACTTTAAGCGTACTCGACGAAGGTTCTCCAAGAAACGTGTCGTTTGCACTAAATTAGATATATACGTTTTATTTAACACTAGCAGTTACCTCGAATAATCGGCGGAAAACAAACTTCGTATGACAAAAATTGTTTCAAAAAGGTGTCATAGCCTCGAGTACCTGTTGTATCATCCTGTCGTGGTTGTTGTTTTGTCGTTGATGTTTACATCTTTATTCTCAATAATAAATATTACCCAAGAAATTCGACATCAATTTGATGTGTATGAAAGTTCAAACATGTTATATAAGTGTATTAAAAACCTTGAGTGGTAGGTAATGACATATCAATTTATTTGGCTTATTTCAATATTCAACTGATACCAGATTGATTTATGCCTAGACAAACATTGCATGTGATATCGTATAATTTCTACTTATAACCTTGGGTATCATTAATAAGGGTTTATAATCGTATTTTTCACACATGAGTTGTATGCCAGCTTTGGGGTGATACCAAAAGATCGAAACTATTATGATTCATTTTGCTTTTAATTTAGGAAAATAAATTAAATTACTCAATAAAGTAAATTGAGTTTAAATGTGTTAAAGTATATATCCTAGCATAATCTTAATAAATGAAATACCATTGATCTTATAAACTCACATATAATATGCAAAGACATGTCTTCTAATTTTAATTTTAATTGCACGGATGTGGAGGTAATCGGAAAGAAATTATAATTGTGCGGATAGCGAAACAAAAATATTTTGAAATCAAAATTTAAGACAAGAAAGGGAAAACTATTTACCGAGTTATTGCTGTATTAATGTCAATACCTTCAAATTTAATAAGTTATTTTCTTCATGTAATGTTATTGTATTAGAAAAACTGTTTGTATATAAATTATTAATATGAAAGTCCCACCTCCTGGTTAATGTAATTGTATTTTTCCCACACATGTACAAAATTGTTGTATATTATTATTTACTTCTCTGTAACTATAATATATTTGGTTTATGAGAATAAAATGCATTCATTCATTCAAAAAACAAAATCAACATTTCAAAACAAAAAGTACAAATGTATAAAATATTAAACAAGAAAATTACAATGTTTACCATTGTTTTTGATCGGAATGGTTCCGGTGGTGGAGCTGGCTTGCTTGGTCCACCAAATGGTGCCATCATCATAGCACCAGTACTTGTATTACACATTCTATCCATGCCAGCACTTTCACATCCACGATGAACAAACTGAAATAATAATCAAAGTAATGTAAAAATGTGTCTGTCTTACATTTGTTTTAGTACATATCACATTTTATTCGCTAGAACGGATCTGAAATGTTCTAATAAATATTGCAAACTGGATGACGACAAACAATGTATGTGATATACACTTGAAATCGTGGTTATATCAATCGAATAATAATTAAATAAAAATACAGAAGTACATGTATCTATTTATCTTACACGTGGTATTCCCGCACACAACACGAAGTCAAAATCATCTAATAAATAAATTAGAACTGTGTAGTGTAAAATTTTCTCTTTGATGGAGGATAAAACCTCACAATGTATCTTTTTTCAATGTTGGCATTAATAATTTGCAAATTGATTAGCAGCCAAAATCGTTTTGACCTTGCTGATAATCACTGTATGCTGCCGGTTTGTAAGCCGATGTAATATTAAGGAATACCTCGGTCGTTCTTTCAAACACGTCACGATTTGTACAATCAGGTGCAAAAAGATGGTAAATTTTTGCGTAATCGTGGACCTCTCTTCATCTTGGTAAATTCAAATGGTGAGACATTCGCAGCAGTTATGCTATGTAACGTCAAGATAGTTCAGTGTTTGACATTTGAAGCTCGTTTTATATCGAGCAAATCCAAAATGACTGACGTCATTGTCGTTTGCATCATGTTCTAGTTTTTTGCATTTTGTAAACATGGGGAATCGCGGTATTGTCACTGCAGATGAAAATCAATTTAAATTCTATGATTACAAATGGTATAAAATCAGTAAAATATAGCAGAAATATTGGGATTGAACCCATCTACAGTGTGACATATTTCCATTGTGAAGAAATGCCGTAAAAATGTTTGACAGACATTCTGTAACTGTACCTTGTAGTAACCAATTATGGCTTATATCCAACGGTAGAGAGAGCACCGTCGAACTATTGACGGTTTGTGAGAGCAGATTTGAAGCTCTCATTAATACCAGCGAGTTTAACCATTCTACACATGTAAAAAATTTCCCGTAGAACTGTCGGCGTGAATTACATAGTTTGGGATACTATCGGAGAGCCGTGGACAAAAGAACGTGGAGTCCGCGAGGTAAATAGACAACAAAAGTATGCAATATATGAATACCGTTGAAAATTGCATTGGACGGCTTAGAGAAACAGTGGAAACATGTTATTTATTTTCAGTAATGGAATGACCCTCGTTATAAACCCAAAAGGGGAAGTGAAAGTTTGAAAGAAAAGGTCGGGAAAATTGCATGGATACTGTCTCGGATATCCCAAACAGGGACCTACCCATTGCCGATGGTTTTTTTTTTTTTTTTTACATATTATGGACCGGTCATTTTAGCCTTTATTAAAGGAAACATGAATTCTCAAAATGATATTAATACACTTGATGGTCATCTGAACACCAGTTATGGCCAAAATAAAACTGTGGAAACGAACAATTTTATTTATAGATAAGAACTGCAGTGTTCACATGTCCCGTGAAATGTGAACTTGGAAACAAAGAAATGGAATTCAGCTTTCTTTCTGGCCTCCACAAAGCTTAAATCCAAGTGATCTCTTACGAAAAGATAGTTTTTCTATATCCGAGACACAGATGCACGACTTGAAGCGAGAACTGTTAGCAGCTTAGGAAATGCTTAGTTACTTATTTACAGAATTGATACAATACATTACCTCGTCATTATTGACAGGTTCTAGCGTCAGATTCATCACAAGAAGTGAGGATTAACGTAGGATTTATTGTATTTACCTCGGTTTGATTCCGCCAACTTGACAAAAATTGACACTTTTGGCACCTGAGTGTAGCTGACATACTGCTAAAGTTGGCTTTAAACACCAATCAAATGACATACTGCTAAAGTGGGATTTAAACACCAATCAAATGACATACGGCTAAAGTTGGCTTTCAACACCAATCAAATGACATACTGCTAAAGTTGGCTTTAAACACCAATCAAATGACATACTGCTAAAGTTGGCTTTACACACCAATCAAATGACATACTGCTAAAGTTGGCTTTACATACCAATCAAATGACATACTGCTAAGGTTGGCTTTAAACACCAATCAAATGACATACTGCTAAAGTTGGCTTTACACACCAATCAAATGACATACTGCTAAAGTTGGCTTTACACACCAATCAAACGACATACTGCTAAAGTTGGCTTTACACACCAATCAAATGACATACTGCTAAAGTTGGCTTTAAACACCAATCAAATGACATACTGCTAAAGTTGGATTTAAACACCAATCAAATGACATACTGCTAACGTTGGCTTTAAACACCAATCAAATGACATACTGCTAAAGTTGGCTTTACATACCAATCAAACGACATACTGCTAAAGTTGGCTTTACACACC
>MJUT01064725.1:13098-23354 GCA_002080005.1 Gigantidas platifrons
AAATGACATACTGCTAAAGTTGGCTTTAAACACCAATCAAATGACATACTGCTAAAGTTGGCTTTAAATACCAATCAAATGACATACTGCTAAAGTTGGCTTTAAACACCAATCAAATAACATACTGCTAATGTTGGCTTTACACACCAATCAAATGACATACTGCTAAAGTTGGCTTTAAATACCAATTAAATGACATACTGCTAAAGTTGGCTTTACACACCAATCAAATGACATACTGCTAAAGTTGGCTTTAAACACCAATCAAATGATATACTGCTAAAGTTGGCTTTAAATATCAATCAAATGACATACTGCTAAAGTTGGCTTTAAATACCAATCAAATGACATACTGCTAAAGTTGGCTTTAAATACCAATCAAATGACATACTGCTAAAGTTGGCTTTAAACACCAAGCAAACAATCGTTCTTTTAAATGGTATAGTATTTTAATATACCCTTTTTAAAACGACTGTATCTGTTTTTCACAAGCTATTTAACGGAGGTGTAAAGCTGATTTGCCGATTTTTCTTAAGCTTATCTCAGCTTAAATTTATTGAATTAAATGTAGAATTAAATCAATAGTAATGCACTTACAAATTCAAACAAATCGTGATGATATAAAAAGAACATAGTCCCACTTAAAACAACAAATAATAGAGTTAAAAAGTAAAAGTATGTTGTATTTTATTAGCTTATTGTTGAAATGCAGAACATCTAATATTAGTATAGTCAAAGGAGATCACAGATGCGTTGACCTTTTCGTATCTCAAATGAATAAAATCTTTAGAAAGTGTAAGCCGGCTTAATAAAATCTTTATAAAATATATTATGGACATGGTTTTTTTTATAAGGAAGATATATTACGATACTGAAAGGGGTAAGTAAATATTTCATTTCCTCAACAACACGCCCGATAAACAGGACGAGTTCGTTTAAACAAAATGAACTTGCCTGGTAAAGTTTTGACCATCTAAATAAATGCATACATAAAAACACTACTGAAAAAAAGGTATTTATTTTACACCTAATTACTCTGATCAGATTTTAAATAAATATAACAGAAAAGTATACATAATATTAAAAGGCGAATCTAGCCCCTACCCTTTTAATCTGAAAAATAAAAATATATATATACATGTACATTGTATGTTGATTTTTTTTTCGCCATAGTTCAGCCCGGCCCCTCTTTTTCAGAATCAAACACTGTAGTGTGTTCCCTCCACCTCTGATATCAAGAAAGTTCGTTGGACATTAGAACTACTTGTATGAGAAATGTCAGTTTCAATAATATTTAAATTGTTGTTCTTAGGCATAGACTTATCGAGTATCATGGCCTATTTCTGTGATCATTTATAATCCTTGTCGAAAACGAACATTTTAATGGCATAGAAACTTTAAATTTTGTTAAATAAAAAGTATTGATTATAACGAATTTAATTATATTCAAACATCAATGGACATTTAATAATTAATGTAAGCAACTTACAAGAAATTTAAATTTCATGACATAATGGATTTCAACAATAGGAAAAGAGTAGGAACGGATCTCATTAATTGTTATCCTGACATTTACATATACAACATGTATACACAAATGATAAATGAATCTAATATTTACCATTCTGTTGTAATTTGTCTCTTTCTGGGACAAACCAATTTATACTAAATTACATACATGTGTCTGTCACCCTGTTGTTCTTGCAGAAATACATTATGCATATCCAGGGTTTAGTGTAACTAGAGACAAGCCTTTGGTGTAATAAAACGATAGATATGCAAAACTTGTTTTTCTCTTCATTGTGAACTGAAGATGATGTTAATTCAATCTAAAGCAATGTAACAGATATGTGAAATTACTATATAAAATAAATTTTGGGTAAATTGATATGTGTGTTTATTAAAATAGCTTCCATTAAGTGAAAATAACTAATTACATATAAATATACTGTAAATTTTGTTCTCCAAAAGAAAATATGCAATGAGTTTTTCTCATATTTTTTATACCGTCCAGGCCAAATGGTCCGCAAGAAGGCACTTATAAGATATACGATTTGTATATTTATGAATACATGATACAAAAAAAACCAGAACAAATAAAAAATACACTAACAAAAACAAAAATTAGTGTTTTTTAAATAACAACGAATAAACCCAGGAAATTTAACCCAACAATTATAAATAAGGGAAAAAACTTACCCACGATCCATCTGATTCTACTGAGGGAACACACTTTCGCCCTCTTCCCATCTTTCCAAATTATCCTGATATCTAATATGAATATACACTAGATCGAGATCGTGTTCATTTTAGTATAAGAAAAAAAAATATGATTCGTTATTTTTGATTATATTTCAAGGTTGTCTCGTTACTTAACAACTTTCATATTTTAAAACTATCAGATTCGCTATATGTAAAATCTGATAACGGTAAATCAATCGTACTTATCAACGATTGTACATTTAACTGTGACGTGTCTTTGGCACAATGACTCCATAGTTACCACCCGGTTTGGCAGGAGAAAGTATCGTCACGCCAGTAACGAACTAATCATCGTTTAAGTTAAGCATTGAGAAAATCTAAAAAAAATATTTTAAACATTTGAAGCAGTATAATTAATTGTGATATTCGGGTGTCAGTGATCAAATGAATTAATTGTGATATTCGGGTGTCAGTGATCAAATGTTTCGTTTGTGAGTTTAAAGGGAGATAACACTCACAAAAAAAGAGAACAGCTTCATATTCCCGTGACAATTATACACGGGAACATCCCAGTGACTGTCAGATAGTAATTAGATTCAAAATAAAGATAAAGTATAAAGAACATATACATATAGAATAGCGTACATTGTCTTCGAATATAAAATTTGTCTGTACGAGCCTTTCTCGTCTGTTTCGAAGCGATTACAAATACATTTATATTCGTGATTATGTTTATCATCTAATTACTTTATTCAAGGATTTATATAGTATATAAATCCTTGCTTTATTACACTGTCAGTAGGTGTACAACATCAAAATTTAAGCACGTAACATTTTTATACGGCCAATGAAGCGCTCATTGCGGGATAAGTATATGTTATCTGGATGTGAATTGATTGATACCGAAAATATCAGCCTGCCGAGCCAGAATATGAAGTTTGTTGGCGAGTGAGCGAAGCGAACGAGTCACAAACTTCATATTCTGTCGAGTAGGCTGATATTTTTCAGTATCAATTATATTCACATTCAGATGACATGTTTATCATCCTTAAATCAACCATAAACACGGATACATCTATATTTGTATTTTTCGCGGGAAAAATTACATGATTCAAAATATTCAAAATACGCTTCCCCAAAACCGTAGTTCATAAGTAGTTTGCAAAATATACCATTCATTTTTACAGATTTATATAAATGTTAAGATTGTTGGATTTTCCCTTTAATGGGGATATTCATTTTTTTTTTTATTACAAACATCAAAGTCACCCATTTTCATTAAAGGTTTTGCTTACCAATGCCGTTCCGGTTTAGAAAACATGACGGTCACAACCTCCTTTATGACGTAAAAAATTATGACGTCTGAGGAGAGGTTATCAAGAATTGTGTAAAGTACATTTTTGTAGGACGATGTTTGTTGATATTTCTAACGCGACAGTTCTTAATTTGATATATGTTTTATAAAATAATGTTAACTAGCTAATGGTGTAGATGAATTTTAGAAACTACTCCTTTACAACGGGGGCAAACATCAGCGGGGTACCAATGTTTGCGTCTAATTATATAATAATCGCAAATAAACAACTACTATATATTAAAATTAGCATAAATCATACATGAACATTCTTCATTAAAACAAAATTATACACAATCAAGGATTTATATAGTATATATAAATCCTTGATACAATGTATCACATTATTTTAATTGCACTAAATAATAAATAAAATATGAATGACATATAGAATAAAAGAAACACAATATTAAGCGAGTTCCTGATCATCGACACATGAATTAATTAAAATAGTTCGCTCTTTCATCATTTTACATAACAGTTTTTTACTGAGCTGGTCATGCGAGAAACCAAGTTCAGTGTTAAAACTAAAACACAAGTCTCCGATCAAGAACTGCAGCTTTTGAAAGGGCGGTAACTCTGAAAACGCGAGACCCGGATAAAACGATTTTTATTAATGTTTCAATTTCTTCGAATAGTTCTTGTCTGATACCACGTAATGTTTTGCATTCAAATAAGAAATGATGCAAGTCTTCGACCATATCGCCATCGCATATATTACACTTAGAGCTTTCACGGAGATTAATTTTAAAAAGACGTTCATTCAGGGGCAAGTAATTGGTTCTAGCTAGGAACTTCAGTCTAGAGACCCAGAAATCATTTATGCTGCATAGATATGTTTGTTTCCCTTGTGAAATATTATATGTGTTATAGTTTGATAGACTGCTCATTTTCAGTCTCCTAGATAATTCTTTATCTTGAACTGCTTTTCCGAAAAAATGTTTAAAAATGTTTGTATTAAAATTTCCATAGTAGTAATGGTCTAATCCTATTGACTGGAAAATAGTTTTCATATAATTTACATACTTCCATTCCACACATTCAGAATTTTTTAGCTCCATGAATACAATTTTGCATAACCTGTGAGCCGGAAGTTCATCAAATCTTGCAAAATAATTAACACGTTGTCGGTCAAGAAATTCGTTAATTGGCTCCCACCCAAATTCTGATAGGAGAGCAGATTTTGGAAAGCTCATTTTCGTTTTCAAAATAATTTTTCCAGCTTGGAACTGCAAACTTTCAATGTTTTGAGCACTTGAAATTGCGGAAGGGAACCATACGGCGCAACCATGTGCAATAGAAGGGCGTATAATAGAAGTCCATAATGAGTCTCCAAATGAAATGCGATTAAAATTACCATGTTCGCCCAAAATTCGTGTCATATAATTTAGTTTTTTCTGGACATTTTCCTTTATGAATGTTTCTATATGATAAGTAAATTTTAGGGAATGTGAAAAGTACACCCCAAGATACTTGTAAACATTTGTTTCTTCTATTAGATCGTTTCCAAGATTCCATAGTTTGAGTTTATTAATTTTCTGGCCTATTACCATTACCTTTGACTTTTTGGAATTAAATTTTAGATTCCACTTACTTGCAAACCTAGCTGTAATATTTAGGAGAGTTTTCAGTTCCTGTTCCGATTTGCCCATTAACTGATAGCATAGTGACTAAATCGTTAATTAACACAGAGAAAAGGGTTGGGGACAGGACACATCCCTGTTTTAGTCCAAATTGTTGGTCAAACCAGTCAGATTCAAAATCTCCAAAGAGAACTTTGTTACTGACGTTACTATAAAGAGATCTTAAGAGTTTCCAACACTTACCCTGAATACCATTTTTCCATAATAGGTAAAATAAACCCTCCCGCCAAACTCTGTCAAAAGCTTTAGAAAGGTCTAAAAAGGCGAGGAATGTCTTACCCTTTTTTGATTTTCTAAGTGCACATATCCCTTGTAGAGTAAAAATGTTGTCCTCTGTCCGTCTGTCCCGTCTGAAAGCCCCCTGAGCCTCACCTAAAATACCATTGTCTTCCATATAACTCATAACGGATTGGTCTATTATCTTAGCATATACTTTGTACACATTCGAGGTTAATGTAATACCTCTATAATTATCGAGGTCATATATTGATCCTCTCTTGTGGATAGGCTTTATGATTCCCTTGTGCCAATTTTCGGGGATTTTTTCAAGATCAGTAATTTTCGTAAATAGATCGAGCAATGAATTTAATAGAGTACTTCCACCATATTTTAGAAATTCATTCGGAATTTCATCAATACCACAAGCCTTTCCTGACCTAAGACTTTCAAGGACAGATTTAATGTTTTCCCGGTGGATATTTAAGTGATATGGGATTATCAGAAGTTATAATATTGTGGTCTGTCTTTGAAACAAAATCTTCAACCTCACATTGAAAAATAAGAAAACCGTATTATTAATAAAACTCCTAGTAACATTTCTTTGACAAAGATGGATGTAAAGCTACTTAATCAGGGGCAGATACAGGATTTCCAGTTAGGGTGGAGGGGGGCGCACTTAAAATAATGGCGCCGAGTGGAGTGATGCGAGAAATTTTTTGGGGTATTTCGTGTGTAAAATCACGATTTTGCACATTAAAATAATATTTCAAATTTTAGGGGGGGGGGTTCGCCCCCTGGATCTGCCCCTGTTAATTATAAAATAGATATGGCACGCAATGGTTATTTGTTGATGCCATTGTTGTCTAATTAAATCTCACCAACACATGAATCCGAAGATTGTCGAAAACTGATAAATAGTGTTAAAAGCAATATCCACAATGTTTCACTAAAGGTACTCGTTCCATGGAAGCCCACGTAGACAGCAATTGCCATTCATAAGTTATAATTCTCCAAATGACCCTCTGACTTCCTTTGCCATAGCAGCTGTTGTTAAAACAAAAGAGAACAAAATGTTCCCTTAGTGGATGACCTTTACAGTACTATAAAGATGGAATATAAACTGTATTTAGAAAATTAATTAGTCAGCAAAGAATGGATTTCATTTTCAAAAAGATTCTGTCTAGTTTGGATTTTTGCTTTGTCACAGAATTTTGTGCTTCTTCAACATACAACTGTTTAATACAATTTTCTAAAATTTGGGTTTGCAGTACACCCATATTAATTAATGCCAATTTCATTTTATTACCTCAATATGAACATTGGTCCATATGGCCCAGGCTATAGTACGCTGTCGTATCAACTAGATGTCAGGAACGAATCAAATACAAATCTTATACCAAGGACACAGGGGCGTATCTACGGAAAATAGCGACTATGGCAAGCACTAAAATTGCCTTTTACATTTATTATTTATTAATTTCTCCAGGTATTCATGTCTATGTGTATTACATGGTTTTTGCAAAATTATTTCAAGAAAATTATTTTAAAAATCTTTTTAAGGGACCATTGGGCGCTTAAACCTCAAGTGGCACCCAGGGCACGTTCCCTACTTGCCATACCCTAGATACGCCACTGCAAGGACAGGATGCTAATGAAGGCTTTGTGTTTGGAAAAGTGAATGCCTCTTCCAGATTAAAGCCAACTTGTGAAAACATACTAAGAGGAATAGCCATTGAAGGCCTGTAGTAAAGCAAACTATCTCTCCTTATATGTGTGGCAATCACAGATTATGTCAATTGACCAATACCAGAAGCAATTTTGTACCCACATGATTTCTTGTTGGTAAACTTGTTCTCCTCGACAGTAAACAACAATCAGATGTTTAGGTCCATAAAACTTGTTCTCTTCGACAGTAAACAACAATCAGGAGATGTTTAGATCCATAAAACTAGTTCAACTTGACAGTAAACAACAATCAGGAGATGTTTAGGTTCATAAAACTAGTTCAACTTGACAGTCAACGACAATCAGAAGATGTTTAGGTCCATAAAACTAGTTCAACTTGACAGTCAACAACAATCAGAAGATGTTTAGGTCCATAAAACTAGTTCAACTTGACAGTCAACGACAATCAGAAGATGTTTAGGTCCATAAAACTAGTTCAACTTGACAGTCAACGACAATCAGAAGATGCTTAGGTCCATAAAACTAGTTCAACTTGACAGTAAGCAACAATCAGATGTTTAGGTTCATAAAACTAGTTCTCCTTGACAGTAAACAACAATCAGAAGATGTTTAGGTCCATAAAACTAGTTCAACTTGACAGTAAACAACAATCAGATGTTTAGGTTCATAAAACTAGTTCAACTTGACAGTAAACAACAATCAGAAGATGTTTAGGTTCATAAAACTAGTTCAACTTGACAGTAAACAACAATCAGAAGATGTTTAGGTCCATAAAACTAGTTCAACTTGACAGTAAACAACAATCAGGAGATGTTTAGGTCCATAAAACTAGTTCAACTTGACAGTCAACGACAATCAGAAGATGTTTAGGTACATAAAACTAGTTCAACTTGAAAGTAAACAAAAATCAGAAGATGTTTAGATCCATAAAACTTGTTCAACTTGACAGTCAACGACAATCAGAAGATGCTTAGGTCCATAAAACTAGTTCAACATGACAGTAAACAACAATCAGGAAATGTTTAGATCCATAAAACTAGTTCAACTTGACAGTCAATGACAATCAGAAGATGCTTAGGTCCATAAAACTAGTCTAACTTGACCAGCCACTTTTCATTGAAGTGTCTGTATCACACCAGGAGAGCAAGTGTAGTGTTGATTTTGCCCTTTTAACAATTTTCCTCTATTGAATTTTGGAATTGTTCTGTTCTGATGTTTTATTTTTCATTTAATTGTTTCTCACAGTACAATATAACCTTTATTTGTAGCATTCAGCACCAAATTGAACCAAATACTAAATTTACTAGGGATGGCAAACCGTTCAGAATTTACTAACCGGTTACTCGAATAATCTTCCGACCGATTACTCGGTTAACCGGTAGATATCATTGTTCAGATGTTAACTTGCAAAGGACAAATAAATAA
The DNA here is from genome assembly GCA_002080005.1 of Gigantidas platifrons. NCBI lineage: Eukaryota > Metazoa > Mollusca > Bivalvia > Mytilida > Modiolidae > Gigantidas > Gigantidas platifrons. The sequence continues at coordinate 21,628 of MJUT01064725.1, forward strand.
GGCGATGTCAATAATAAACTTATATTACATAAAGAATTACAAGCATTGAAACAAACAAAATTTATCTGTACAGTTATTTTTTTAGAGTAAGATTAAACATTGTCACGGTCTATTGTGTATTTGCTTGTTCTGGTACATAGTTCTTATTAAGAAAAATGACATGGTCCACGACAGAAGAAGATAGTCTGTTTCTTAATTTATTGACGAGTAATCCTGTGATCGTGGTGAATTTGCAAATTCGGCTACAGATGGCTGTTTTAACGCATAAACCATCCAGAAATATCTGACGTATGTTTTAGCTTTAAATGATTAAGCATATTGCTAGTTCCTCCCGTATATGTCATTTCTAAATTGCAGTTTGCATTGCACAATTTTCAACTCCACATCTGGTTTAAAATACGACCAAGCTTTCGATTGTGGTGGAGGCATTTTGTAATGAAACTTCAAGCATTTCAATTGCAAGTTAATTAGATAGATGAACAATTGTTACAATTGTGATTAGTTATGGTTGTAAAAACATGAATGCCCGAGGGATAGTTATCGTTATCGTGTCTTATTACAGTTATTTAATTATTGATTTAATCCGATATCTAAGTTTATTTACTGTTACACTGTGTTCTTTAAATATTTTTTAACTTTATGAATTGAGAAAACAGTGACAAAATCGAGATATTTTCATCATATTTTGTCAAAACTTAACGAATAATCGAATCGCAAAATAGCTAACCGGTTACGATCTTTCCGACGGTTAACCGGTTAATCGTTGCCATCCCTAAAATTTACTGATCAGAAAGAAAGAGGAATAGAGACTCATATCCCACCTTGTCAACAGCCTCTTAGCCAATCAGAAACAATTATACCTTATGATGTCCACACTGGATTTTATATCAGAATGAAATGAAGAATCTGTTTTAGGGACTGCCTATAGACAATTCTGTTCAATAGCCGTAGGTTCAGATATATCCATATTTCAACAAATCTGAAAATAGTTTGCTCCGAAGGCAAAGCAGCCATATTTGAGCGAAATGAGGATTCTTGGTTATGATCATCAATATATGAGTTTTGCATAGTTATGTCTGGTTCAAATGACCCAAAGGTTTCTGACAAATAATGTTCACATTTCAGCAAAAGAAACAGTTATTGTTCCCATGGTAGACATTAAAAATTTCCATTGGTTTCTGGGTAAATTTCTTCATATTTCAGTTAACCAAAAGGTGGCTTTATTGGATTTCAAATTGAAATGATGTGAGGAAACTATTTTTAGGCTAATTTATAAATCATTACTGCAAAGTTTCTGTTAAAACAGTCCATATGGCTTCTGAGGAATTTAAAAACTGAAAATTTAACCGATAGCCTAAGGATGACAAAAGACCAGATGACTTTTGACTAGGTCAGGCAATGAATTCAAAAACATATTTTGATGAAAACAACCAACGACCATATCTTATACACTTTTTTGTTTAAATGATCAATATGAAACTTGACATTTAGTTCATCATTAGAAACACAATGAGGGGACGTTTTTGCATTTACAACCACCCGTGTGATCAATGCCTATCACCACTAAAGTTGTGAATTCAAACCCCATTCATGGCGAGGTGTACAACATTATGTGATAAAGTTTGTCAGTGACTTGAGACAACTATATGGTTTTCTTCAAGTACTCCAATTTCCTACACCAATAAAACTGACTGCCATGATATAACTGAAATATTGTTGAAAGTGGC
>MJUT01064725.1:74127-84184 GCA_002080005.1 Gigantidas platifrons
TGGAGTTATCTTTCTTTCCACAGAAAACAGATTTAGAAGATCTTTGAAGGTATTTCCCATAGGGTCAAATGTTAAACTTTGTCCCGCAGTGACGGCCATTTTGGACTTCAGATCAGCACCAAAAACATATTTTTGGTAGAGGACCATCCAAGGAACATTTCTGCAAGAGATCATTTTTACTGACATTGTGGCTTCTGAGAAGAAGATCTTTGAAGGTATTTACCATAGGGTCCAATGTAACTTCATCCTGCTGTGGCAGCCATCTTGGATTTTGGATCTGCATCAAAAACATAATTTTGGTAGAGGACTCCCAAGGATCCTTCACACCATAAAACAATTCCATTGGCTGTGTAGTTTCTGACAAGAAGATCTTTGAAAATTAAGCCAATCAAAACACATTATTGGCTCTGGCCGCCATGTTGAATTCCTGATCGAAACAAAAAACATATTGTTATAGAGGACCTCCTGATGCACATTCCTGCCAAGTTTGGTTCCATTTGGCTCAGTGGTTTCCGAGGAGAAGATTGAAATGTGAAAAGCTAACGACGGACGACGACGGACGCCAAGTGATGGCAATAGCTCACATGACCCTTTGGGTCAGGTGAGCTAAAAATCGGCCAATCAGAAACAAGAATTGCCTGTGGTGACCATGTTTGTCAACGAATCGGGACAAAATGAGCACTCATTATAGAGGACCTTCCATAAATGCTTCCTACCAAGTTTCGGTTCATTTGGCCAAGTGATTTCAGAGGATTTTTAAAAATCGGCCAAACAGAAACAAGAATGGTCTGTGGCAGCCATGTTTGTTAACTGATCGAGACAAAATGGGCAATCTTTATAAAGGACCGTCCATAGATGCAGCATCTATGGACGGTCCTTTATAAAGATTGCCATGCTTCTTACCAAGTTTCAGTTCATTTGGCTGAGGGGTTTCAAAGGAGAAGATTAAAATGTGAAAAGTTAACGGACAACGGACGCCAAGTGATGGCAAAAGCTCACATTGCCTTCGGCAAGGTGAGCTAAAAGTTCCATATATTTGCATATTGACTTGGGGAACCAACTTGCGCTTCACAAAACAGAACCACATAGGTTTTCCTGTTTGAGTTGATACACCCAGTAGGTTGGAGTGTTAGCTTTAAAGCAAGGTATTAGTCAAACCTGCACATGCGGTCACCTCTATTAAAGTAATATTACACCAGTTTGGGATGAAAAAAAAATGTCCCCTGAAAATTGCATTTGAAATACGGTGGTACCGTAACTAAGCTACTCATGCATGTTTCCAGTCGAAATATGTTCCCAACAACTAGAAATCTGCAAATCCATGTGCATGTTTGCCGTCCTCGCCATTGTTGTGGAGACTAATTAACATTGTTTTGTTCCGATGATTGCCGATCAAGAAAAGATAAACGGGTGTGTTCGATTTGCGTTTCAATTATCTCCCTTTTTGAAACCTGGCGGTCAAAAGTAGACATTTATTTTTATGTTGATATGTTTTATTGATATATTCTGTAATGATAAGGCTATTTGTAATATATTTATCATATTTAAACATTGACAACCTTCTGTAAATAAAATTGGTTAAGAAATTTGCAGAATTAAAATAATCGAACACACCCGAAAGAGTTCAAATCTTGGGTCAAGCACATATCATTTGCATTACTGTTGTTAACAACAGTAATTATCTGCTGTCAAATTTTTGCGATTTGCTCATAAATTCTGCTTTCGAGTGGATTTTTAATGCTATGCAGTTGATTTTTTTAAAATAAAGTGGCATATTAAGTAAAAATATTTAATCCAAAAATTTTATGATATTGTGGTGTAATATTATTTTAAGCAGTCACCTATAATAAAAGGTCACATTTTTATGGTCCTGTCATATAAGGCCACTTTTTCTTTGTCCCAAAGGTGACCTCTTAATACAGATTTGACTGTATTTAAAATATGGTGCACGAACTGAATCCATCCTGCCAATTTCGACACTTGAGTTGTGGCTTCCACATTAACATACAGATTAAAAGTATTACTTTCTAATTAGGCATATAAAACATAAAACAACTTACGTTCTGCAAAAGTTTTAATTGGTAAATTCTGTGGAAGATCAATAATGTACAAGTATCTACAGTGGAACACAACATAAAAACTAAAGCAACATTGACTTGGTCAGTTCTGTCAGGATAAAAAACAAAACCTTACTTCTCCCCCTATATGTAGTAGGAACACAACATTGTCAACGAGTATGAGGGGTTAGGGTTACGGTATTTAGCACCACTTTCAACAATATTTCAGTTATATCGTGGCAGTCAGTTTTATTGGTGGAGGAAACCGGAGTACCTAGAGAAAACCATGGAACTACCACAAATCACTAAAGATATATTTATTAAAAAAATGCAATTTGCCATCAAAATTGGCAGATTACTGGCACAAGGCTTTCGAATAAAGTGACCGTTGATCTTTCGGTATGATCAGTGGTTGTTTAAAACAGAAGACTTGGTCAAAGGTTATACAAAAAAATGTTGACTGCAAGACAAAGATCTTCACGAAAATAAAAAACCCTCAAAATATAACATCTATAGGGGAAGATAACCATACTTTTTACTTTATTATTTCTTTGTAATGATAGAACTGACAAACAAGACAATGATTACTTTAGGGGAAATTGTCCTCTTAAAGGTCAGGGTCTTATTAACCTAGCTGGCTTAACATACATCACAACTGACAAGCACTATATATAGTGTACATTTAAATATTCCACAGAAATATCTCCCAATTTTGGCTTGATGAGGTTGATCAAAATGAAATTATCCTTTTGTGCACAAAAAAAGATAAAACATTACAAATTAAACATGATGTTGTGACATAGCTGCTTCTACAGGGATCATCTCAAAGTCTGCATCAGTTCCTTAATCAAATATATCTTGTATAAGGAAGAGCAGTTTATTTCACATATCTAATTTTAATTTACAGGTAATGTAATTAGAATTCTGAACAATGCCACAGTTTATTTAAAAAAAAAAAAAGGATATAAATGGGTGGTTTTTCTTCTTTCTAGAAATAAAATAAAAGCTTTTTTGAGTTGATCCCCTGTTAAATATGGTTAAAGTAATGCATTTTGAAGAAAATGCCCAAATACTTGTCTAGGAACTGAAAAATAAATTGGAAATCTTTAGAATGGTCACTTGTATAACATTTTCTTGAAATTAAAGCTTTACACATATCAAAATACAGAACAAGAGCTGTATTTATGAAACTAACTGGCAACTAACATGGACAGCAAAAGTAAACATAACTAAATTTCCCTTTTAACAATGATTTGATCTAATAAATAATTATTACATGATTAAATGAATAATTACCTTTAGTCAAAACATGAATGATTGGAATATCCCTCTTTCCTTCAAAGACACAATATTCAGTAATAGTTTCAAATTAGATTGGGAAATTACGCTCATCTCTTTTCATGGCATCATTATTCATATAACAAAAATGGCAATAATTGGTTTTTGTTTGTGGGTTATTAATTTTGTTTTACATTTAAATATAAATGTTATATGGGCACTTCATTTCCAGAAGGAATATGTCTATTAAATTATCATTGGAATTCAATTTGGATCATGCAGAATTCAAGCTGAAGCATAGACAACATCCATCTAACAGTATAATATTGTGATCTTATCAATAACTCTTGACATGGACAAAACATGTTATTCATCTTCTTTATATGTGGAAAGCGTTGTCATGTATGGTAGACTTTTTTGCAATTCTCAGGAAAATGAGGATTTTACAATTTACAGCATTTCTCTCCAAAATTTTAATTTTAGAACCCTCTCTTGAGCAATTTTGAAAAATGTGATAATATTTTATATAAGAAAGTTGACATTCATGCAAGTAGTAAAATCAACCTTTAATACCAAAATTAAAACAGAAATTAATTGTTTACAGATGACAACCCATTCCTGTTCACAACAGCAATTATTTTTGAATATTGAAACAACTAATATATAAATCATGTATATTTTTCTACTTCAAAAATATAGTGTACTCCAAACATAGAATTCCAGATATGGTCAACAAGTTTTGTCTGGTAAAACTGCCATGTTGCATATATTTATATTGTGCTCCATTTAATGCAAGTCAAAATATGTACATGTACAGCACACGATTCAACAAGTCCTGATACACGAATATATTAACGAGTGCCTTTTGTAAACTTTGCAGCAAAGTTGATTAAAAGTAAAGAGGCTTGCATGGATTATCCAAAAATATTGTTTATGTAAATACTGCACCTATAGATACCAGTCTGTTTCAAAAGATCAGGTACTGTAGAATATACTGAGTAATAAACAGACTACATTTAAAATCAATTTGTTCAGTGTACCATTATTGGTTACAGTTGACATTTTTAACTGTAGATTCAAAGCAAAGAAACTCAATGAAGAATAATGAATGCATTCACCAAGGGGAGATAATGATACACAGCTGAGACAAATCCTACCAGCCTGATTAAATGCTTTGAACAGGACAAAACACATTATGTACAGAAGATTAATTCATTGTACAACAAAATAAAGAGCAAACTCTGTAGTCACAATGCAGCAAATACATGTATAATAGTACTAAGAAATACATTTCTTAATTTCTAAATCATTGTCTAAACTTCCGTTTTAATTCAGTATTCCATTTACAATGACCTTTAAAGGATCTGCAATCATAAGGGTTGTCCTAATTGATAGAAAAAAAAGTATTAGTATTTCAATTTTTGCCCTTCAGTTTTAGAACACCGGGATGATTCTGCTTTAGAAAATAAAATAACTGAAAATCAATAAAAATGCAGAACCCATCTACACCCACTTTCAAAAGTTCCATTTTTTTAAACTGTTCTGACTTTGTCTTGCAACTTTCAGAATAATTTGTCAGAGGGAAATAACTGTAATTAGTTAAATAACTGAAAAAATCATCCTTGTGAACAACATAATTAATTGGCCATTTTAATGTTCACTCTATTTGTTTTTGCATGTTGACAACTCAACATGTGGTCCCTTTTGTTTTGAATGAACACTAAATCACCTCCTGTTCCCCAGACTTATAAAAAAAAATCATATTTATAGTTCTAGCCTATGACAAAGTGCTATAAATTTACAGGAAAAGCTTTGACACAAAGAAAATATTAAATAAAATTCCCTCATCAAAATTCTCCAATTTATTCAATTACTAAAACTAACACAAATTGACAATGTAAGACAGCATGTCATTTTAAACCAGTAATTACAGTTGAAACTTTTTATTATTATTGAATTTGTGATAAAACATAAATATATGTAAATAACTGAAATTTCATTATACATTTTTTACATTGTAGTTAAAATCTTCCCATGTGTGGAGATCTATAATACCTTAAAATAAACAAACAAAATTACTTCAACAAAATTTTGATTTTTTAGCTGCAAAGGAAAACAGAGAGACAAAATGATAAAATTCTGATTGTGTACACTACATTTATTTAAGACATGTGTAGATATACTGTTCCTGTACATTACAATAAGACAATTAACATCTAGTTCTGCATACTTGATTTGATTATCTCTACAAAAATAAATCATGCTGCATCTGTTTTGTTCTCATATCACAAAAATACTCATAGTAATGACAAATTCAAAACAATTGTACATGTCTGCCAGATCCATTAAAAACTAGAGGTTCCTAGGAGCCTGTAATCGCTCACCTGGCTCAAAGTTGGCCCAGCAGTTTCAGAGGAGATAATTTTTAAGTGAATTTTGGCGAATCTTCTATTTTTAGCAATGTCCGCCATCTTCTTTGGCGGGCAGGGTTGTCGGATATAATTCTGAAGGTAGACCATCTAAAGACCATTTCACCACAGTTTGGGCCCATTTGACCCAGCGGTTTCAGAGATCATTTTTAAGTGATTTTTTGCCAAATTTTCTATTTTTAGTAATGGCGGACATCTTGGTTGGTGGCAGGGGTCATCGGACACAATTCTCAAAGAGGACCATCTGAAGACCATTCCACCATAGTTTGGGCCCAATTGGCCCAACAGCTTCAGAGAAGATAATTTGTAAGTGATTTTTGGCCGAATTTTCTATTTTTGGTAACAGCAGCCATCTTGGTTGGCGGCTGGGGTCGTCGGACATAATTCTGAAAGGGGATGACCTAAAGACCATTCCACCATAGTTTGGGCCCAATTGGCCCAGCAGTTTCAGAGGAGATAATTTTTTAAGTGATTTTTTGCTGAATTTCCTATTTTTAGTAACGGTGGCCATCTTGGTTGACGGCCAGGGTCGTCGGACACAATTCTGAAAGATGACCACCTAAAGACCATTCCACCATAGTTTGCACCCAACTAGCCCAGTAGTTTCAGAGGAGATAATTTTTAAGTGATTTTTTGGCCAAATTTTCTATTTTTAGTAACGGCGGTTATCTTGGTTGGCGGCCGGGATCGTAAGACACAATTCTCAAAGAGGACCATCTGAAGACCATTCCACCAGTTTGGGCCCAATTGGCCCAGCAGTTTCAGAGAAGATAATTTTTAAGTGATTTTTTGCTGAATTTTCTATTTTTAGTAACGGCAGCCATCTTGGTAGGCGGGGGGGATTGTCTGACACAATTCTGAAAGGGGGCCACCCAAGGACCATTCCACCAAAGTTTGGTTCAAATTGGCCCAGTGGTTTTAGAGGAGTTGATTAAAATGCAAAAAGCTAACGACAGACGGACGACAGACGACGGACGCCCAGTGATAGCAATAGCTCACATGACCCTTAGGGTCAGGTGAGCTAATAATAGTTATCCATTAATTCAAATTCTGTATATTTCTGTAGTCAAAAAGATAATCTATATCAGTATTTTTTGTCAAGAAATAACCTCAAATAATTACCACTAATAAGGAAAAGTAAAAGCTATTTCTACACTGTTTCAAAACTTGATTTGCATGAAATGAACAAAAGTTAAAAATATGGCAGTTGCACAACTAGAATAGAGCAAGACCTTCCTATCAATGATTACTGTTAGGAAAGTTTATTTTCTTTATATCTTTCTTGAATTTAAAATATTTGTGTCTGTTAAACACATATGAAGACCCCACACTCACTAAGTGTTTATATTACAGACATTTTTTATGGAGCGTTTAACCTAAGTCAGTATTTTACATTAAAAGTACATTGTACATTCATAATACCACGTCATTGCTGAACATTGCCTTTTAGAAGCAAAACAATTTGGGAAATAGTACAAATAAAGTTGAGCTGCTTAAAATTTTGTCCTTGTGAACAAATGGAATTCAAAAATAAGGTTGATCCATGTTGATATGTGGGTTGCAGTGCGGATCAACTCGTAAATTTGTCCATTATCCAAGTATTATTTGTCAATTACAACCTTTAGCAACCCAATTAGTATTGACCACATGCATATCTACCAAACAAAGTACCTTCAAAGTAAAAAAAAAAGTTTAACATTGAAAACTTGATTAGTTTGATACACAAACATTACACTTGGACTTGCTGGTGTACAGACGGACAGACTGGGGTAAAATTATATGCATCATACTATTCTTCGTGAGGACATACAAAAAAATCATTGTATCTTTATTAAATCATATTTCAGAAATACCTGAAATAGAAATGAAAACATGTCTATCTTTAAACAAATAATGATGATACAAAAAAAGTTGATAAAGCATCATGTGTATGCCATGATCTGATTATACATACATGAAACAATGGCCATGTCAACTGATAACATACATGAAATAATGGCCTTTATGAATATACAATATGAATCCTGGCTGACCTTACGATGTAATCAACACTCATTCCATTCATTTATAACACATATACATGATTAAACAGAGATGTGGACAGAAACAGTCGTAGATTTTGTACGTCCATCAATGTAATGCATACTATCCACGTTTGACACCATGATCTTAACAATCATAATGCTGATTTTGTTTTAAGTACAGAGATTCAGCAAGCCAGTTGGAATGCCACAGTTTTCCTCACTCAATGACACATTGTTAATGAACATCAGTACTCTCTGGTTTGACAAGATGAAGCGCTGCTGATTCCGATAATGTACTATGGGGTTGTTGTGAATGAGGGGTGCTGTGGGGAACTGAATGGGCATCCAAGGCTGGTGTATTGTGAACTCCAAGACCAGCACTGACAGCAGCTGCAGCCGCAGCGGCCGCAGGGTTGGGGAATGGGTATCCAGCACCATTCATCCCCTCTGGGTAGCCAACAAAACCATAAGGTGGTCTCACTGAATCTGTAAAAGTAGAAATCGTTATTACTTTATTATTACTTTTAATTATTAATTATTTACTAATTATCAGATTAAATTCCAGAGTGTCTAGTATTATTCATGCCAGTTTACATGTACATATTTTATGTAAGATTAGATTAGAGTCAAATATTATTCATGGCAGAATACATTCTATGAAGTATATGTCAGAGAATCTTTCATTTCTAGCAATGCTTTTACCGCTTGTCAGTCTATGGAGAATACACTATAAGGTAAAGTCTGCATAGACTTACAGTCAAGAAAATATGGTATTCCATCAACACTTTTTATGCATAAAATTCTAAAAATATATATATATCCATGTTATGGAGACCAGATTGAGAGGTGGGTGAAGTCAGAGAAGTCAAAACTGAAAATAGGCAGAAATCTTTTTCCCTTGTACCATTGCTGACTACAACCAGAAGAGGAAACATAATTTCAACAGAAACATGTTGAACAAATTTGGTTGAAACACATAAGCAGTTTTTTATACATCCAAATGTGATACATGTACAAATTGAACTTAAGCTTTTAAACATAAATCTAAATTTCCAATAGTGAGTTAATGTTGTACAAGTAAGTGTCTGATTGAAATCTATATATTTATTCCTAGCAATCATCTTATCATTATCAGCCAAATGTATTAAAATAATGATTCAATTATAGAACTTACTTGAGGTAAAATATTCTTTGTTAACACAGTTGCGTAGACTGTCTGGAATGCGGCCAACCACTGCCCTCCTAATCTCCCCTGCTGCCATTTCCCGTAATTCTGTCACACTTTGTTCACTGTAGAATGCTGAATGAGGTGTACATATGAGATTTGGACAATCCTTTAATGGACCTGGAAAAAACAATGTCATCATTTAAATACCGATCTACCTCTTATGACCTTACACACAAAAACATGCACACTGTAGTTACATCCTACTAATAATATACCATAACCACACTTGGGCGACATGACTTCTCTTAGTTGACTTTAGGGGGAAGTGAGAGAAAATATAGCACACTTCCGAAGAGATAATGGATATTTAAACGTTCTTTTCCTCCTACCACATGTCCATCTAGCTTTTAAAAACCAAAAGTGATGCTGAACAATCTTTTTAAAAAATCATAAGTTTTTTCTCTTACAAAAATGACTTTATCAAGGGCAGTTAGTTAAACTGAATTGTAAAGCATCCCCTTGAATATTTAGTCAGTGAGTGATTATTGTTTAACACCAACTCAGCAATTTTTCGGCTATATCATGACCATGCATAATTATAATTAAACATGCTGCATCAAAAAAACATAAAATATAAAGTACAGGTGCATTGCAATACAAACTATTCAAATCCCATAGGGTTCTATGTTAAAACTATGTCTGCTCATGGCAGCCATCTTGGATGGAGGTAGTAGTCACCGGACACAATTTTAAAAGTATACTACCCAAGGACCATCCATGCCATATTTGCTTTAAATTGGCTGACTGGTTTCAGAGGGAAGACTTTTAAACAATTTTCCCATAGGGTCCTATGTTAAAACTATATCCGCTGACTGCGGCAATCTTGGATGGAGGTCGGGCTCACAGGACATAATTTTGAAAGTTGACCCCCTAAGGACCATTCATGCCATGTTTGCTTTAAATTGACTTGCTGGTTTCAGAGGAGAAGACTTTTAAACATTTTTTTCATAGGTCCTATGTTAAAACTAAGTCGAGTCATGGTGGCCATCTTAAATTTCCGATCAGCAAACGATTCACAAGTTTAGTACAGGATCACCCAAT
>MJUT01064725.1:84715-123286 GCA_002080005.1 Gigantidas platifrons
AATTTCGACCAATCAGAACACATTATGAGCCCTGGCAGCCATGTTGGATTTCCGATCAGCGCCAAAAACAAAAATCTTGTATATGACCATCTAATGAACATTTCTGCCAAGATTGGTTCAAATCTGTTGCGTGGTTTCAGAAAAAAAGATGAAAATGTGAAATTCCCATAGGGTCCAATGTTAAACTAAGTCAAGTCATGGCGGCCATCTTGGATATGCGATCGGCACAAAAATAACAAATTTAGTAGAGGACCATCCAGTCATCATTTCTGTAATGTTACAATTCCATCGGCTAAGTAGTTTCTGACAAGAAGATTTTCAAAGTTTCAACCAATCAGAACACATTATTGGCCCTGGCGGCCATGTTGGATTTCCGATCTGCACCAAAATAACAAATTTAGTAGAGGACCTCCCAATGAACATTTCTGCCAAATTTGGTCCAAATCAGTTCAGTGGTTTCAAAAAAGAAGAAGAAAGTATGAAAAGTTTACAGACGCGGACGACGACGGACGCAAAGTGATGACAAAAGCTCACATGACCCTTTGGGTCAGGTGAGCTAAAAATGGCACACATTAAATTTTTATAAATAAAGTGCTATGTTAGATTCAACAAATCCACAAGGGCTTCATCCTGCTCCAGATTTACTGATAATAATGATTATCTAGCAAAGTCATCAAGTTTCAAAAGTAAAGGAAATAATTTTATATGGAATTTAGAGTGATAAACAGCATTAACAATCAACTTAAATAATAATTAAACATTTTGGGCTCTGGCCTTTCATATCTTGGAAACTGTTAAGAATTATAGCAAATCTGTCCAGAGACACCAAACAGTAATTTGTATGAGGAATTCAATGGAAAAAATGTATACAAATCCGACTTAAAATAAAAGTTTTGATTTTTGGTTCCTTTAAGCTTGCTTTCTATTTCAGAAATCATAAGAGCTAGTAGGAAATTTCATATGCAATCTACAAAAAAAAATCCCATTATAACTGGACTTAAAATAAAAATTCAAAATGTTATGTGTTAGACTTGAAAAAAAAAATAAAGAGCAGTACACAGTTGGCATACCAAATGAAGAGAAATTTATAGGAACATACAGAGAAAATTCATTAATATTGATTGAAAAATTAGTTGATTGATTGGTGTTTAATGCCAACTTTAGTAGTATATCGTGGCTAAACAAATAGTCTGGCATCTTGGAGCCTCTTGTTTGGAATCAGGTAGGACTATAACCCCCAATAAATCCCAACCTTTATTTTGTGCCAAAGATTATTGTGTAATAGTTACATAAAGATCAGTCAACTAGAACAAAAGTTATTATGAAAAGAAAGTTTAAACAGCGACTGTCAACAATTCCACCAATATCAACAAAACGAACAATAACCTCTTAACTGAAGTCACTGCATGGAAACCATTGTCTACAGATAGTTAAACCCCAAACCATAATATGACCGAAAAATCTTTATGGTTGTATAAAAAGGACAGTGTGTTAATTATATTTATTGTCACGTTGATTTTTGTGTCTTCTTACATGCCCCAAAACTGAATCAGTAAATGAGGAGTTACAGAGAAATCATTAACATTGGTTATGATTTCCTGTGGAAAATGTCAGTCCATATCTAAATGCCCAACTTGTTACCAATTTAAACAGGTTTAAAAAGTTTTTATTTGTTACAAGAGTAGGAAGTGTTAACAGATAATCTGTAATCATGAAACATAATGTAATTAATAAATAATTGCTATTATGAACAGCATAGGAGTTACAGGCCAAGTTGGATTTCAATACCCATACCATGGGGAGGCATTATGGTAAGAAAGTTTAAACAGTATGAGTGATGATCAACAATTCCACCAATATCAATCAACCGAACAATCACCACTTACCTTAGCTCACTTAACACAAAATAGTCCATGACATAATATGTTGGAAATCCAGGTCCTGACACAAAAATGTGGTAGTGTTAAACCTGTTAATGGGATCTCAACCCTCCTCTCTTAATAACTGAATCTCCAACAGCAATACATATATAAACAAACGATAACAAACCTGCACAGATTCGCTTCCACTTAAAAAGACCACATACTACCACAAAAATTAGTATTCCAAACCTCTACCTGAATAGTCATACACATGTATTAAGAGTATTTATTAACTTAGGTTTTAGAGCTCTGACAAAAAAAATTAGATCCTATTACAGATGAATATCATCTGTTATATTGACTCAGCTGATGCTATTAGAGCTTTGTAATTTTTCAACCAATCTATAAAGGAATGATTATTGTGAAGATATCCACACTCAGAGATCTTAATTAGTCACATGGAATAAGCCACTTATTTCAGTCCACCCTTTCTTTCTTTATTTCTGATTTCATTGATTTGTTTGGTAGTTAAGGACAAACTTTATGACATATTTCTACCAATTTTGAATATCTGGATATTTTATGACATTTCTACAGTACTACTTTTGAATATCTGGTATTTTATTAGCAAATTTTTATTCTGGATATATCTCAAAGAGCAACTTTGTAATGCAACATCAATCATAGGATTGTAATAATTAAATCCTAAAGGTGCTTAAATCAAAGCATATATTAGTATGAGGTCCCATAATTTTTTTTTCATAGCATCATATTTTCATTTTTCTCCCTTGCTTTGTGTTTTTGATGAGGTCCCTTAAAATGGCTTTTCAGAGCTTCATACTCTCATTTTTCTCCTGTACTTTGTGTTTTTCATTTATCATGCCACAAAATCTTGTCTTCTGATAAACAAGAATAACAACTACAAGCCATATATTTATGAAGCTCGAAAGAATTTTTTTTTTTTTTACTAATTGTTAAATTGAAAGTTGCACAAAATATTTCTGCTGGTCTCCACATACAGGGCTAACCAAACCAGGCGAAGTGGGCGAAATTCTCGCCCTAGATCAGCTGAAGTCACTCTCTTATTCAAGCAATAAAGAAAATTTAATTTGTTGAGACAAAAGAATCACGAGTTATTAGTAGCTTTTTCAAAGGTAAATAATCAACTTGTCAAGTCTTAAACATGGCAGCATTTTAATGGAAACAAGGGAAGGAACTCACATTTTGATGCAATATATATATTACAGATTTCAATGCGAAACGAATAAAATCTATAATCGACAAATATAAAATCAACAATAATACAAAACATGAATTTAAAGTTATATATGAAGGATATTAACAAGATATTAGCAAAGGCACATTTCAAATGTAATATTTTTTAAATGATGCGAAGAAACAACACATTTTTGAGGAAACATGTCTCTATGAAGCTGTTGGAAGTCAAGTCTCCCTGTTTTTTGTAAGTGTGGTGAGCCCTGTACATAACAGATATATTTTATTTCTTTATGTTTTCCTATTGTGGTAATATCAAAAAGACATAAAGGAACACTACAAGTCGTCTTCTTCAAGCAATTTTCAATGAACACATACAAGTACAAATATGATTACTGATCATGCTTGTTTTTCATATCATAGTACTACAG
This sequence comes from Gigantidas platifrons, assembly GCA_002080005.1. Taxonomy (NCBI): domain Eukaryota; kingdom Metazoa; phylum Mollusca; class Bivalvia; order Mytilida; family Modiolidae; genus Gigantidas; species Gigantidas platifrons. Next base: position 88,224 of record MJUT01064725.1, read on the forward strand.
TAATCCCCCACTTATAAGAGACCACCCCTCTTGTCAGGCTGGATTTCAGATGCACTGAGATAGTTACCCCTCTCATAAGGCTTCTTTTTCATTTCATTGCAGAAGGGGACTGTTTACTTCTGACAGAATATCAACTGTTATCCTATTATTTTTCTTTGTAGCAAATTTGCATAAAAGAGTAAGATTTTTCCACTTACCAAACACTAGGACATTTTACCCTGTTTGATATTTGGTTAATACACATTACAGTTATAGAATAAGTTAACATATAACATCTATATAGTTAGAAATATTACAAGTATTAGTACAATAGTAATTTGATTATGAAAATGGAAAAGAGTATGGATTTGGAATTTGTTAGACCAGAAATTTAACTTTACATAATTACATTTACCATTGGCATCAGTGTCTTGGTTGCTGACTTTGTCAAGAGCCACATACACATAGTTGGAGACAAATTGAAAAAATGACTTAAAAGTTACTTGGTCATTCTGCAGAGTGTTGATATTCACCTTATAGTACTATTACTCAGGGATCGCTTAACAAGGCCTAACAATATTTTTTTCTTCAAAAATGTTTCCCTCCCCCATAGATCTCTGTTGAGAATGGAACCAGCATGCAAAAAAAACAAAAAAACTGGCAAATGGTGAACTGTACAACCACAGTGTGGGAAACCATTTTTTAAAGTTACTTGCCAATCTGGCTAGTAACTATTGAAATTTACTCGCCAAAATTAAATTTCACCAGCCAACTATGGTGAGAGATCCCTCACATCATATTTTCCATGACACTAAGTGTCCATTTTCCTCATATGTTCAGCACATAGGGAATAACCACATTCCCTTGTTCTCATCATGCATCAACTACTTTTCCTATTTTCCATTTAGGGATAAATTTTCTCACTGTCTTTGGGTTAACATTGTTTTCAAATAACAAAGCATTTGTTTTTAACGGTATTTCATAGGTATCTCATTCATGATTTCTAATCAGAAACGATAAGAAAATAACAACCAAGATCGGGACAAGCGCACAAGTTTTTATTGTTTCCATAAAAACAGTGATGGCAACCACAACAAAAAACGAGTGACAATTTGTAGTGTTTTATCTAGGACTGAAAAGGGGCATGGTATTTTTTTTTACAAAAAGGACACTTTGCGCATATAATTTACCAAAAAGGGCACATAGTTTCTTTGCAACATTTATGTGATACAAGGTAATATATTCAGGGATTCAGCCAGGATTTTGAGACCATTAGTCACTTTTGCGGATCAGATTTTTTTTTAAATCATCAATAAATATAATATAATGAGCTTAATCTCATAATCAGTTACTTTGCCTTATTGGGTAGTAATGGAGATTGAAAAGCTATGAAAAACCTCCTAGGATGGGAACATACTCTGCAAATTAGCAACCAACTGATAAAACATAACATTGCCCATGATTTTGATCTAATACCAAACAAATTGTACCCCCCCTTTTTTTTTTTTACATATTACTGTGGTTTGGTCTAATACCACACAAATTGTAATAAACCCCTTCCCCACCCTTTTTGAAATGTTACTATGCTTTAGTTTAATACCACAATTGTAATAACTCATATTTGTGTAGTCTTCAGCAGAAAATAATATGTTCTCTGCCAATTTGCCCAATGGTCCAACTTCTATAGATTCTTTGTAGGTAATGAAAATATAAAACAAACGTTAAAAACTGAAGCAAGTTGTAAAATAAATTATTATTTCTCAGACCTCATAATCAAATTGCAACAATTGGAATAAAAATACTGTAGTTATTTTGTTTTTAATTGCAGACACGTGTCTGTTTGTAAATAGTTCTATAAATAGAACGCAATATAATTGTTTCCTGGATGCAGATCGATAACAATCTGGATTGTGAACTCGTGTTGTCGTGCCATTTTTTTTTTTTTTTAAGTTTCTTTAAACCAAAGTTTATAACTTTTTGAGAAAATCACTTTCAAAATACTTGAATTCTTTGTCTGGATCATTATCTTTAACCAGGTAAATCAAGCCAGGTGAGGTAATTAACAGATTATGCAATCAAAACAAAAATTCTATAATCTGTTGATTGGCATGTAATAAAATTGTCATTATAGTGACTAATTAGTTTTAATCAGCAAATGAAGAAGAAGAATGAATTTTTACAAACATTTTTCAGGATCAGGATCAGAGTTGTCGCCCTTCGACCAAGCGATCTCGCTTGAAGAAACGAAAAAAGGCACATCGGCAATACATGGCGCCACGTTTTTTTTTTATCAAAAGGGGCATGGCGCCGCTCCATTCTATTTTTCTTTAGATAAAACACTAATTTGAATAAAAACTTATGTTTCGGTACTATTTTATCGGAACATGCAAGTGAATCACACTCAATCAATCCATTCAATCGATTTCGGCCTATTTATTTTGTAAATTATCGTATTTTGCCCAGACATGCCAACTCGCCAGAATGGCCTAGTACTTGGACTGAAATACTCGTCAAAATCATTTTACACTCGAATTTGGTGAGTTGGCGAGCAGTGGTTTCCCACACTGAACCAGGATTTTAATGGCAGAACAGTTCTATAATAACATATATATAATATAAAACAATGATACATTTATATTAATGATTACCATTACATGTTCTAAGAATAACATTTCAAAATGTAAAATGACACAAGGTAAGTGCATGAACAACTCATTCTCTTATTTTACAGGTGCAATTTCACACGAATTTGAATACAATGGTTGTGTAAAATAAATTACAAAACCCTCTTCCAGTCTGTGCCAAAAATCACTAGCCCTATGCTCCTGCTTAGTAAAATTAGTTTTTGTCACTAGCCCTATGCTCCTGTTTAGTAAAATTAGTTTGTGCTAGTAACAATTGCATAAAACTTGCTTAATCAAATTGAAAAAAATTCTCTAAAATACTATTTGGGCTAGTTTGTCAAAATGTTTTTGGTACAGACTGCTCTTCCCAAACTTGTTTTTCATTATATTACATGTATCCCTATGTTATTGAGAGCTTTAATTTTATTTAGACACTAAAATTTAAAATAGAAACTGACCAAATTTATTTAGATGCAAAAGGATCACCCTTTATTTTATTAGATATCTTATAGTTTTGAAAAAGAAAATAATGCAATAATTATCAAATGCATACTTCTGCCAAATTTCAACAATTACTTAAAACAGATACTATTCTTGGAAGTTCATGACAAACTTTTTCAAAATTTCAATGAAATGTTCATGCAACAACCTTGAATAGCAAAGAAATAAAATTCCCATAAAAAACTGTCTAGCTAGCAACTTCCCAAGTGTAAATGATTAATTTTGAAATGTTATACATACTATTTGATAAATTGAATGGCTCACTTTCATGGACGTCGAGTGCAGCTGCTCTGATTCGTGAATCCTTTAATGCTGTAGCTAAAGCATGTTCATCCACTAGACCACCTCGTGCTGTATTTATCAGAAATGCACCTTCAATAAACAAAACAAAACATTGTGTAAAGATTTATTTTGTATGTAATCAAAATGTCTCGATTGTATGTTTTTGTGTCAAAAATTTAAAAAGCTTCATAGAAGCACAAACCGAGCTGCCCAATATTATTAAAAATTGCAGATATTGAACTTGACTGAGAAATTCTTGATATATAAAACTTGTGTATAAATTTGATATGAATCTGTGGAGAGATTAATTTAGCTAGTGCCTAACAAGAACATTTTCACATCTTCAAGGGACATAACTCTTAAATATTCTTGAGAAAAAACTATGATTTTCAAACTCAACTGATATGTTGTCAAACTTTATAACTTGTGTACAAATTTGGTTTCAATCAGTCAAGAAATAAAGATGCCAAGTTAAAACAAGAATTAATAAGCACAGTCAAATCTGCCCACAATGTCACCTCTATTAAGCAGTCAGCTGTATTATAAGGTCACCTTTTTCTTGTCTTGTTATAGAAAATTTCACATGCATTGAACCTCTTTTAAGAGGTCACTTGTCTTATACAGCCATTTTTTCTTTGTCCCAAAGGTGACCTCTTAATACAGGTTTGACTGTACTTGTTGAAATTTGATAATTTTAAGAAACTATTTAGACAAGATCTTATAAAGTAATTTTGATACCTGGTCTCATTTGTTTTATTGTGAAGTCATTTATCAGATGATGGTTGTGTTCATTTAGATTACAATGTAGACTAACACAGTCACTTTGAAATAACAAGTCTTGAAGAGTATATACTCTCGTAATACCTGAAACATTGAACAAAACATATTAGTTATCTTGTTATTTTTAATTAAGCCATGCAAGATATACAATCTTATATATCCTGAAACATTTAACAAAACATATTATTTATCCTGTCATTTTGAATGTATACATTGTATATTCTTATATTTTGAGAAACATTTAACAAAGTCTTCAGTTAACAGTCATTTGAAGGTTTGCTGGGTCAGTCTTTTTTGTACTTAAAACACAGTATAATAGATTTGTGATTATTTTGTTCAAGTGTCAACAGGCAACAGAAATGATGCATCCAAATTCTCAAAAATGGCATTCTTCCCATTTTTATTAGCATAATCATGTCAGTTAAGTTTCAATGACCTGAATTTTTTGTATATAGTGATGAAAGTGTTTGTGCTGCATATATTCAATTAATAATAGATAGCTATCCGCTGACAAAACCGTTGGATAAAGAAAGAAGATCTAGTTTCCCTATTGTGGTGTACAATCCCTCCAAAGGACTGCTCGCTAGTTGTTTTAGTACAAATAAAATACACAACTTGTCCTAAGGACGGGATGTAAATGAATGTTTCTTGTATGGAGAACATCATACTTGTACAAGTAGAAGACAATTTGCAGCAGTGAGGCCAGTTGCAAGGATTTTGTTTACCCTATTCATTATATCCTCTATTCCTTTGGAAATCTAAATTTTGCCCTATAGACTCATCCCAGTACTTTTTTTTACCTACATGATTTATTGCATGTAAATTTCCTCTCATCATGAATATACCTTTAATACGCTCACTTCACATTAAACAATGATTTAAGACATTATTAACCTGTGGAAATCTTCTGCTAAGTTGCATTTTTTTTTGTATTAAATACAGACAAGCTTGCCCTAACGGTCACCTCTCTTTTCCGGTCACTGCCAGGTCCTCCCGTAGATTTTTATGTAATAAATTAACTTAAATTAACGGTCACTTCCTTACGTGGCCAATGGCCAGAAAAATGTGTCCCAATAATGTTAAAATACCTATTTTAACGGTCACAAATATATTTTTTTGTCGCTTGCTGATAGCATTCGGGATTAACACAGTATTGATTTTTGCTTCAGTCATGTGACATCTTATTTGATCAAGTGGTAAATTATCTCCCCTGTAGTAGTTTACATGTCAACAGAATAACCACAGGCTAAAACTTGGCAATCAACGAAGTTTAAATTAAAGTTGATTAATTTAATTAAGATGTCCAGAACATGTGCAACAGGTAGGTAAAATTTAAGGCTTTAAATAAAGAAAAACGACATTGATTTGTCAGTCAGTCATAAAAATGTCACACAATGTGTTGACGTTTTCTGAAAGAGTAAAAGCAATAACAATACATGACGGTGGTAAAAGTTCATGGGATGTGGCACAGATAATGGGAGTTGGAAGAACTCAAATACAGCAAATTATTAAAAGGAGAAGCGAAATACTTGAAGATTATGAAAACAATGTCAGCAGCGATAGAAAGAGAAAACGACACAAAACCAGGAACGAGGACATCAACGACCTGTGCTGGGATTAGGTGCAAGATGCCATTAGATGCCGAATTAATGTGACAGTGCCTATGATAAAGGAGAAAGGATTGAAATTTGCAGCTGATTTAGCTAATGAGTCCTTCAAGGCCTCCAATGGATGGTTGGACTGTTTTTTTTAAATGCCATAACATTGTTTTTGGAAAAATGAGTGGAGAGAGAGGAGATGTCAAGGAAACCACAATGAATGAGTGGAAAGAAAAACTACCACAGCTGTGTGAGGGTTATAAATCTGAGGATATTTTTAATATGGACGAAACAGGATTATCTTTTAGAGATACTACACGGTACACATTTCACAAGAAAGGGGATGATTGTGCAGGAGGTAAAAGATCGAAAGAAAGACTTAGTTGCTTTATGTGCCAGCATGACTGGTGAGAAACTTAGACCATTTGTCATTGGAAAATCTGAGAAACCTAGGTGTTTTAAAAAGATCAGTGTGGAAAGTTTACCAGTGGATTATAAATTTAACTGAAAGGCATGGATGAACAGTCATTTATTTGAAATATGGCTCAAGAAGGTCGACAGAATTATGGTGAAGAAACAACGGAATGATGAAAGACTGGGAAACAAATTTATGCACAAGCATTACTGAAGGAAACCAGTAATGACGTTGATGACAATGATGATGATGATACACCAGAAGCTGCAGAACAACTATGCATCTCCATTCCACAAGGACAACAGATGGTAAAACAGCTTCAACAGCTAGCACTGAAGCATGGGAGGACATCAATGCTCAACAAAATAATGGAAATTGATGATGAACTTTTAACCATAATGGTAACTGTCAAAAAACAGTGTTCCATATCAGACTTTTTAAAACCTGTTTAACTTTACTTGTATATAGTGGATTTTAGTGCTTCCAACATTAGTTTTACCTGTACATAGTGGAATTTAGTACTTTTAACATTATTAGTATATAAAAATCATATTATATATATGTAAAGCCACCTCATGAGTACCCTTGGCAGGGACGAAAAAGTTTTAATTCCGGAATATTTGTAATACTTAAAAAATTGTGAACCTTGAATTACAAATCACCTTTATTAAGCAGTCTCAGTTTTTGCCGGCCCTTAAGTGGCTGCTTAAATCAAGTTTGACTGTACCACCATCGACGACTACATGCATAAGATATTTTCAATGTCAGTTTCCACTACATCTATTTTGTTGAAACCTTATAATTACATCAAACTATTGTCAGATAGCAATAGCAGCTAGCAATAGTTAATCTGAAGGTTCAACAAAATAAATTATTCAAAAACAGTATCAACAATTTTGCTATACATCATAAACAAACTGCAAAAATGAACAAGTCTTAAAAATACATTCCTTGTTGAAACAGTAATGAGAGATAATCTGCCTTATAGCTACCCATCCTACCTAAAGACTTTTCAACACCATCTTGAAGATATGGATCATAAAAAATGACATTAAAGCCAAATGCCTTTGCCCTTAGTGCAACAGCAGATCCAACTCGGCCTAAAAATTAAAAAAAAGTTATTATAGCTAAGTTAATTTGATTAAAATAATTATAGAATTGCACTTTTCTGTGTTCTGTAAATCTGTAAAATCAAACTAAAGTTTTTTTTTCAATATCCTTCATTTTGAACTGAGCAAATTTCATTTAAACTCAAGACAGCAACAGCTATATTCTGACCACAACATATTAATATAAATTATTTCTTGACGTCAGACATATCGAAATATGCTGGACCGTCGGACCTGACAGGTAAAAATCAAGCCGGTCCTACGATGTTTTCGGCATGTCGGTCCGAAAGTCCGGTAAAAATTTGTTCTCTACTTCGGTCAGGAAACAATTTTCTTTTTGTCAGTCCGTCAAACAGTGTCTTTAAAAGTCGATCTTTCTTGCAATAGCATGTTTATTTCTTTAAATAAGCGTTTTCTGTGAATAACTAAACTTGACCATTGCATAATCCTTCCCTTAAAGAAATATAATTCGCCACAAACATAGATCGGCATTCGACTAGATCGGTCTTTAAAATAAACCAAGACGATTATCATTTTCACTATTTGTATTTTGAAAATATATATTCGTAAGTTTCTTTAGATTGATAAAGTTCGTATTCTTCATTAAATTTGTTCTTAAAACCTAATTTCTTGGTACATTGTCATTTGTAAAAAAATCGTAACTTAATGGTCTGACGTGGTTAGGTACGAAAGATTCATGATTTGAGAAATACAATACAGACGAACCGGAAACCGAAGGAAAATGTGTTGCCAAAACATATTTGAGTCGGCATCTCTTTCAGAGAGTTATTGGCAAGGAAAACAAACAATACCTTATTTACTTATGACCACATTAAAAATTAAAAATAACATTCTATCAAAATATTAAAAGTGTTCTTGTTTTGGTAAACCATCATTTCTTATCTTAGGTGGGGGAAAAAAAAGGGGGGGGGGTGAATTTAATATCTGGAGTGCAGGACATAATTTTTTTTTCACAACAAATCATAATTTTTTTTCCACAAAAACATTGATGATGATAATGAAGATGAGTGTTATGTTTGAGCTTTTTAATTTTGAACAAGATACAAGATACTTTATTTTCCAAATCAGGGCCCCTGGAGGGCACGATACAACATTTCTAATTAGCACATATTGAGAATGTCACAAAATATGATGAATACCTAAAAATTATTCTTGAAGTAAACATGTTAAAGAAATAAATGAGTTTTTAATGGCGATGCGGAATATGTGGTGGCATTTTAGGTTTTTATTCGGTCAGACAGTTTTTTTTAAATTGTCTGACCGAATGTCAGACAAGTTGTCTTGGATTTTCGATGTGTCTGTGACGTCTGCTTGTATTTGACAAAATATGAAATCTGTCAATGCAAGAAAGCAGATACATGTATCAGTGATTGGGATTACCACTCGCCTCGCGTCATAGTCGCATTACCCGACGAAATGGCGCATTTCCACATAAAAACTCTGCGTCATACGCGTGCATTCGTTTTCTGATGAAGTCAGACGTACATACAGCCGAACCATTCTGTCAAGACTCCATGGACATAGTCCCATTGAAAATAATTTAATCCCAATCACTATCTAATTTATAATTTAGTTTTTATTTCAAAATGATCTGTGAAAGTTCAACTGCAAATCAACATCGATATCTGGTACCTTGTGTACATACAATTTTATACCTTTACATACGGAATTCAGGCTTAAATAAATCGTAAACCAGTTTCAAAAACTGATATATCTGATAACCGCAAAGTACAACAACGAGCAACAACGGACTTATAACACTTTCCCAGCGGGAAGTATCGGATACCGATCAACATGTCACCTTCCCGTGTTTTTTTTACTTTCAACGGGAAATGGGGATTTTCATGCATTACACAGTGTTTATCATGCATACCAGATGGATTTTTTTGTCCAGATCAAGGTTTAAGCCAAGAATTAAAAAGAAGTGTTAAGTTCAAGCTCGTATGTGCTTCATCATATCTATCCAAACAGAAGGGTGAGAGTTGTCAGATAGTTTATATACCTCCACCACCCATGTATTAAAGTTTGTTAAACGTTTTTATTCTACATTATTTTTCACACTGGATTTTGGCGCATAGTTCTGTCATTATGGCCCATTCATATAAAAAATGTCCCATTGACAAGGAAGGAAAGGAGGCCATAGTCCCATTGAAAATTTTTTCATTCACTGATGTATCTGTAAAATTTCTTCAGATATTTCAGATATATGTTCAGGTTCACAGTAATATTTGCATATCGATTTTGGTGTAATTTTGTCAACTTATTATACACCTTCCATGTCCCAGAAAATGCCTTTGGTCTGCAAACTAGTGATTTTTATATATTTATTATTCTTTTAAGTTTTAAAGGTAAGTTCTGCTATTCCATGTGTGACACTTTTCCAAACTGAAAGTGTTTAAGATCTGCACAATGCAAAACCGGTATTGGATTAGAATTCAGAAAAGAAATATTTCTGTATGGATGTTTTTCTTATGCTGGAACTTCTGTTAAAATAGATACGTTCATAAAACATGTTTTGGTGGTTATTTCAGTGAGTATTTAATTTCACACACAAAAAATGCTTCGTAAAAAGTAAGCAGTTCCTGTTCCACTAGTGACAACCCCCTTGCTCTTGTTAAAAATCTGTGGAAAAGATTTGATTTGATTTTGATTTTTTGTGCTTTAACGCCACTTTTAACAATATTTCAGCAATATCATGGTGACCAGATTTAGTGGTGGAGGAAGCCGGAGTACCCGGAGAGAACCACCGACCATGGGCAAGCAACTGGCAAACTTTATCACTTGCGGCTGCAAGTCGAGTGCACCCTTTTTTGTAATTTACAAAGCCGGGCACGAACCCACGCCGTATTGGTGATAGGCTTGTACGAGTTGTTAGATCCAGCGACCTAACTCATTGAGCCATCCGGGCCCCCTGGGAAAAAGAGGATTGTGGCTACAACAAACAGAACAAATCTATTGTTATCTGAGACAAATATATTCCATAATGGTTACTCAAGTCATGATGGATCTAAGTGATGACTTCAACTTAACCATCAGGAACTCTTGGTTTAGTAGCTTCCTAGTTACCAACAACCCTCTATCAAGGAAATCCTGATAGGAATCACAAGCTCTGGAATACTGTATGAGTCTTTCCATGAAAAAGAGGATAAAAGTGTGACATGATCAATAAAATTTCAAAAAACCTTAAATTGAATTTTCTTTCCATCTTTTTTAACAGGAGAGTCTCTAGTTTCACCCGAGATACAAGAAAAGATAACTTCTTTTGAAATGAAAGAGCTATGGACAATTTAATACGTAGTCCCAAGTGTGTCACAGATGTGATGTTGACAAAATAAATGATCTTTTGATAATAATTGTGTACCCATTTTTGAGAAGTTATTACAATGCAATTTTCATCAATGGCTAAGAATTGTTTTGAAATTTGCCATTAAGTGATGTAAAAGAAATCCATTCTAGACATCTAGCAACATTAGACAGTTTCCATGTTAAAAAATCAGTTATAATTGTAGCATGATGTGATGTTGACATTTGCACGGATGTGATGTTTGCCCACTCTCTTTATATTGTCCTTATCCAACTGTTTTTTACACATATTTGTTTCCGATGTAAAATCCATCAACAAAAACAACAAAATCAAATTTCTATTTACTCTTTATTTTCTACAAAAAAGTATGTTTCCATTTACTTTAACAAACGTGATGTTGGAACAGATATCTGGGACGCCAAACGGAGTCAATACTCACGAGCATAACACAAAGTTTCTTTTTTGCAAACAAGTTTCGGTCTTTGGGATTGAGAACAATATAAAGTCAGAAAATTATATAATGATCATTATAGAAACGGACGTTTCATATAGATTGGACGTGATGATGTCTAATTTTTGTTGACGGAACAACTTATCTGCTCATGTCTAAGTCACTATTTAAATGTTGCTTATGTGTAGTACATCACAAAATTTGTTTACAATTTCAAGCTCCGATTACGGGTCACATTGCAGATCACGTTGCTTTCACGTGATCAGAAAAAGTAAATAAATACACGGACGTGATGAATAGAAAATCTTGACGGAATCCGCACCAGTTTGGTTTGACTTCTAAGTAAACGATTATTTGTAGAGGAAAGAACGAAAAAAAACATTTTTCCAAGCGCTAAAGTGATGAAACTAACTGAAAGAACCACTCAGTCGTGACTCAATCAGAGTATGTGGGTTTGAAAAAAAAACATAAAGGGTGCCCTTTTTGACAGAATATCATCACATCTGTGACCTTTTTTTAACCCCTCTTCTAGTATCCTGGGGTTCATAAAAATAGTACCAAATCATTTTCCCCTTGAGTTTTAACATTTTTCTTCCATTTTAGCTACTACAGAAAACTATAGAACTGATAATAACCATTTATTTCAGAATTTTATCTTCCCTGACATTTATGTCACAATTTTGGAACCAAAATAATGCACTAGTACTCTGATAATCATTAAATAAACAAGTGAAATTCATACCAAATTGCACACTTTTATGTTTTTTATTTGTTCAGTGTAAATAAGGAATAAATAATAATAAGTCATTAATATAGATCTCTTTACTTGGCTACAAACTTATCACAAACATTGGTGGTCATACTTATCTCCTTTTGTATGGAATTACTCGTATAAACTGTGATATTTATGCTTCATATGCCTGTGCTACTGGAATGTTGCTACAGATAAATGGAAAGTTTACAATGGGAATATAGAAATCTTTCTTTTGTCATAAAACCCTCATTGTCAATTCATATGTACATATGTAGATAAAAACAACTCTATGACCGAAAAATGGACAAAAATAATTATTGTAAAAAATATGGTGCAGAAAAAGTTGAATGTCATGTACAACATAATAAGACATTTTCTAGATCAATGGTACATATAATTATATATAGTAATGATACAATCTAGTTTCCAGTGCTTAAAACATGCCAGCTGAGCTTTTTAAATTTTGAATGACAAATTATTCAATATTGAATAATATGTAAGTTGATAATATATGTTTTCCATCAAGTTGGAAAGAAAGTCAGATTTTAAGTTGGAATAGAAAAAAAAATCATTTATTTAAAAAGAAATTGACATTTTTTAGTGCTAACAGTCAAATTGTTAAAAGGAGAGAAAGAATTAAACTAGAATTTGATGTTTGACATTCTACCTTCCTTAACTAAATTTTCAACTGACCTAAGCCTACAATTCCAAGAGTATCTCCTCGAATTCTAGCTGATCCTTGTGCTGCTTCTCGTAATTGTTCTGGACCGTTTATTTTTTTACCTTCGCGCACCATATTTGCTAACCAATAAGTCCTTCTATATAAATTTAAAATCAAGCAAATTGTAGAATCAGCTACTTCTTCTACACCATATCCTGGGACATTACACACAGCAATTCCTGAAGAAAGAAAAATAAATAAATTAACAAGCCCCTAATATTCATGTTAACAATAAAAATTAGTTTAATATTTTCACATCCCAAATGTGTTTTTTTCATTCTTCATTATGAACTATGTCATATGGTTCTTGAATCAATTTCACAACAATAATCACTAGTGATTTTGCCAATCATCTGACACTTTCATATTTCAACTAGAATCAAGAAACCATGTATGCTAACCAAGTGAAAGAAACCACCGCTCGCCAACTCGCCAAAAGCGAGAAGAGAACAAATTCGGCGAGTACGTTTGTGTAAGAACTCGACAATCTGGCGACTGAACATCGTGAGGCAAGTTCTGATTATTTTGCACTCGCCCCTGTCAACCAACCTGATGAAGTAGAATCTCGGTCAATGATTCCGTAAAATTTTTGAATCAACAATAAAAGATGTGAAGAAATCCTTGAAAATCATTGATAGGAATAGCGGTGCAATGCAATGTTTCACGTCCGCCATATTGATTTCTTTTATTGATAGAAAACGCTAAAAGATGGCATCCTTTTTCCGAACCGGTATCAAATAAAATTAATATATCTCCCAAAGTTCAATGCAAGCGATTCAGATTATCTTGAATACCGATTAGGTAGAGTAAAACTTGATGATAGCAAATAAAATTGGGTTTGGGTGGGCATGGTAAAAAGGTAAATGTTTTAAAAATCGTAATTTTCGAATCATGGTCGGATTTTGCAGCAATTAATTTTGATGTTCTAAACAGTTATTTCGGAGACATGATTGAATTAAATACTGCTTATAATCGAGTTGTGATGTCAATTGAAAAAGTAACTGATTTGTATGCAGAATGAATAAAGATGTTATAAATCTTTGTTATTATTTCTCATGTAAAATATTTGCATTAGATCATTGGCGAGTAGAAATATCTACCCACTGGCCATACTTGGCAAGTGCAATTCTAATTTGGCGAGTACAATTTTGAAGCAACTAGCCAAAATGGCGAGTGTTTGACAAAAATGGTTTCCTACACTGCAGTAACCTATGCTTGAATTATCATCATTGAGTATATATAGTAACCTGTTTCACAATTATTGTTTTGTTGTGAAATGGGCTTATAGTGTGTTGTAAATACATGTACTGTTTTAACAACTCAGTGTATTGCATACTACTACTATTCTGAAGCAATTTGATTTAATATGAACCAGTATATAGAGTATTACATAAAGAGTGCAGATACTAACATCACTTGTAAAGATTAAAACATCACTTGCAGAATGTGGCAGGTTAAATTAGACTTTTAGTAGCATTATAATTTTGTGATTTAAAAATGTAGCAGAATAAAACTTGAATTGTACAAATTTTGCCCCCATGTACAACAAAATTGGAAGTTAAGCATGTAAATAATGTTTGTATAAATGGTGGAAATGTTCATGATAAATTCTTGAAGTATTATTTCTGGCTATCTAACATGTAAAATGACTATATCAATAACACTCAATTTAAAAATAAAATAAAATCTGATCTGATCACATAAATAAATATATTCACAAACATTCCACAAATCAAAAACATCCTACATTGAAAACTAGAAGTGTAATTAGTTGACCAAATGTTACACTCTATACCGTACATAGATCTGTCTGTAATGAATAAAATTCCTTTGATCTAACTGAGGGATATTGTTAGTTACAACAGATTGACTTTTTTACAATTAATTTTCGAGCAGTGTGACATCAAACACATTATGACATGATCGAGAAAAAACAATAAGATTAGTTTTGAAGGTGTCAACATATATTATTGTTGGTATCACAAGTCATCCTATTGGACTAGCTGTCAACATATATTATTGTTGGTATCACAAGTCATCCTATTGGACTAGCTGTCAACATATATTATTGTTGGTATTACAAGTCATCCTATTGGACTAGCTGTCAACATATATTATTGTTGGTATCACAAGTCATCCTATTGGACTAGCTGTTATACTAGCAAATATGTCTGTCTAAACTTCAATGATTTGTTACTCTTTATAAAGAGAAAGGGGTCTTTCCCATCTGTTTGTCTTTATAGAGTGAATGACTGATAGTTGCATAACACCATGAGCAATTTTTCAGCCATATCATGGCGAGAACAAATTATATTTAATAAAATGATGATGTGCACTTTGTACTAGTCCAACACGTTTAGTTTTATCTTTATAGTGCTAGCTCACTGAAACAACAGTCCGCAGGTAGACATGTCACTTTGACCCAGACATTAGCCTGATTTAGAGCCAAACAGTCTTAGCTCTTACTGGTAGACATGTCACTCTGACTCCGACATTATCCTGATTTAGAGCCAACCAGTCTTAGCTCTTACAGGTAGACATGTCACTTTGACTCGGACATTATCCTGATTTAGAGCCAAACAGTCTTAGCTCTTACTGGTAGACATGTCACTTTGACTCACATTATCCTGATTTAGAGCCAAACAGCCTTTGCTCTTACTGGTAGACATGTCACTCTGACTCAGACATTATCCTGATTTAGAGCCAACCAGTCTTAGCTCTTACTGGTAGACATGTCACTTGACTCACACATTATCCTGATTTAGAGCCAACCAGTCTTAGCTCTTATTGGTAGACATGTCACTCTGACTCAGACATTATCCTGATTTAGAGCCAACCAGTCTTTGCTCTTACTCCTGAATGATGTGTGCTTTCAGCAGAGAAGCAGCAACTACCAATTTTAGTCTTTATTTTAGCTGACAAGGGCTTAAAGCAACTATCTACCACACTCGAGGCGAGCATTTTAATCATTACACCACCAAGTGGTTTTTGCCTTTAGAGCATACAAATAACTAAAACTTTTGTGCTTTGACATAATATTTACAGATGTAATTTGGATGTAATACTGAAAAAAAAACAGCTAAACTTTCTTATCTTAATTCTTTACAAACAATACATTGTATAAAATATAATACCAAGTTCTCCTGCAGCTTTGACATCCACATTGTCATAACCACTTCCGATACGAACAATAACACGCAAATTTTTAAACTTTTCTAAATCTTCTTTTGCTAATGTAATGGTATGCCACATTAAAGCACCAACTGCTTCATTCAATACCTACAAAAATAATTAAGCAAATAAAACAGATTAATTTCAGCTTTTAAATTGTACAGATATGTATGTGTGTATTAATAAATTTACATCAAATTGTTGAAAGCAATTAAGTATGTCCAAACTGACAGAGATCCTACCTTTCAGAGATGTTAATGTACAAAATTACCAGATTTCAATATACAAGATTACCAGACATGTACTTCAGTATCATCTTTTGTAGATATACAGTAAAGATCAATAAAACCTTATACAATTAATAGTTTTCACCTTTTAGGCTTTATTGACATTTAAAGGAAATAAATGGTTCTAAAATTCTCTCATCAGAGGAAATATGGTGGTCTAAGGATTAAAAATATACATGACTGACATTTAATTCTTACTTCAAATTATATTTTTCAAGAGTGCGTCATAAAAAAAAAAAATAGCCTTTTTTCTTGGGATTTTCAACGTGCACCAATGACAATATATTTACAACTAAATTGATTGAGTTAGTGATTGTTGTTTAACTCCAAGTGAGCTTCTTTAGAGCTATATCATGACATGAATAAGTTACATTTGCATGAGATGATGATGGTGTGTTTTGTACTAGACCAACAAGCTTAGTGGTATTCTTATAGTGCTAGCTCACTGAAACAACAGTCGGCATGTAGACATGTCATTCCACTCACTCATTATCCTCATTCTGAACAAACCAGTCTTTGCTCTAACTTCTTAATACTGAGTGCTTAGTGGTGAAGCAACAAATACCAATTTTATAGTCTTTGGTTTGACTCGATCAGGGATCAAACCTATGATCTACTGCACTCGGTGCATGCTAACCATTACACCAACAATACAGCTATAGAATGAATAGAAAGATTAACTAAATACCATATCAACAAAAATACTTTTACTGGTTTACTAATGTTTTAGTGTAGGTGTCCACTGTTTGCTTCAATTCATCATATCAATTCCATCAAATTTCCAGCAATTATTTTACTGTCCTTTTTTGTTTTTGCGACCTCGTAAGTACATGAAATGTTCCTTAAAGGAGAATTAGCGGTAGTGCCTACCGACAAAATTTGTGGGCGGAGTTTATCATCACAAATCCCCATTGATATGAACAGCATATTTATCAAACTGTATGTCACATGACCAATATTATCTAAAGGTCACATACCTCAGAAATTTGAATTTTCGAAGTGATTTTTGTAGATTTTAGATTGACGAAGAATATATTTTTTAATAAGACTGAAAGTTTCGTAGGGAGGAACACTATTAACCATGCCTGTCAAACATTTTACTCCAAAAGTAACTGTGAAACTATGTATCATTGATTTTTCCTCCTCAAGATAACCATGGTAAAAAAATGAACAATCTGAATGTTTGCTCTGCCCACAGTTATTTATACCCACAGTCCCGGTTTAACATCTTCATGAGTTTTTAAAATATTACTCTTCTTTCAAGTTGTAGAGAAAACAATAGTATTAAACAATAATAAATCTTTCTAAAAAATTTAATCAAATGTATTCCTAATCATTGTTCAATATACTTACTTTTTCATGTATTTCTTGTGTAGATTGAGCATCACAGAATGCTACTGTTGCCACATCTTTTAATATTGGCATTTCAATGGAACAGTCCCGTCCATCTAATAAAGCTATCAGGGGACGTGGATGCATGGGTCCGTTGGGGATGGGTCCACGAATGGACACTGAAAATTTATTAAAATTACAATCACAACATGCAACATAAATATGAAGTTTTTAATATCCTATATAACTATAATGTACCTACAAAAAATGTATGGAACAACTTTATGACAACATATTATATTTCCTATAAAAAAACATATTTATATATAAGATCAACTTTGGTAGCTCAAACTCTAATGGCTCGAACACTATGGATCTTTCAAACAGTTTTGCACAAAAAAGCACAATACAATGGGATGAAAAATTAAAAAGCTTAAATTTTAAAAATCTCCCCTTTTATGTCAAAAACATTAAAAGTTACATAATCTTGCTACGCATTTTTCTGAAAGGATCTTAAAAAACAAAAGAACAATAAATTATTTATATCCATATATAATAGAAACAACCTATTTGGCATCTATTTTCTGTGGTGAAATTCCGATCAGAAAAAAACACATAAAACTAGGAACATCCCTGCCCATGATCAATCCTACCAAATTTGTTTCCAATTGGCCCAATGGTTTCAGAGATGAAGATTAAAATGTAAAAGATAAGGACAACAACAGACGATGATAGGTGAAAAGTGATGACAATACGTCACATATCCCTTTGGGTAAGATAAGCTAAAATCTAAGAATTGCTTAAGAGAAAAGTAAATGTTTCAGAACTCACTGGTTGGTGCGTCAAGTCTTGGTCTCTTTATTGGCTGAAGTGTTTTCTTCTTGTCCATAGGATGCATAAGTGGAGGTTAAACTCCACAATGTGAGTTCTGTTCTGCTACAATTTTACTTTATAGCCTGTTAGTGTAAAAAAAATCTGATTATGAAACAAATGTCAATCTGGCTTTAAATTAGATCTTTCACCTGCTCTCCTTCAGTCAGGGCATGAAGATTACCATTTCCCGTTTCCCGGGGAAAGTAAAAAAAGTAAAAAGAACATATGGGAAAGTAACTTGCTGATCGGTTGCTTGTTGTTGTATTTTCCGGTTTTCAGATATAGCAGTTTCTGAAACTGGTTTACGATTTATTTAAGCCTGAATTCTGTACGTAAAGGTATAAAATTGTATGTACACAAGGTACCAGATATCGATGTTGTGGTTTGTTGAACTTTCACAGATATTTTGCAGTACCCGATATTTTTAAATAAAAACTAAATTAAAAATTAGATAATATGAGTAGGCACGGCCTATAGAGAGGTCGGAAGTCAGTGAATATAATAGATCTTAATAAAGAAAAAAGGAACCGTTCGTTTCAAGTGAAATAGTCGGCTGAATTTTTGTGTACGAAAATGAAAAGATGTTTTGTACCCTCTGTAAAATTCCCAGACCTTACAACTAGGAACATTAAAACAAGATTTATCAAAAATTATAATCACAAACCAGCAAAATTGTAGTTTTATTTAGATTCAAATCTCAAATTGCTTATAAACACACAAAATTCAAAGTAAGAAAAATAAATATATTTTCAAACAACAAAACCCTTTCAGTTATGCACAGAATGCCGGATTTTTCATTAAATATTTCAAAATGTTCATGTGGGGGCATGTCCCAAAGATAAATTTGGCCGGCTTCGTGGGCCTCAACGGGAAAGTAGAAATTTGTTAGGGAAAGTAAATTTTTTATTTCACTTTCCCTTGGGTAAGTAACTTAAAAAATAATTCTTCATGCCCTGCTTCAGTGATGTGTTGTGGTATGGGAAATCTGAGGAAACCCCATTACAAGACACAGGTGAGTGACCTTATGCCAAGAATATATAATAATGATATGATAAAAAGTTTGAAATTTTCCAGCCAATTACATTGCTCATATATATATATAGCATGCAATTGCAAAGCAGTTTAGTAACACTTTCCTAGACTTGCAATCACCATTTTCATTGGATGGTTCATGACGTCGAGGGTCACTGGCATGTGATCTATGGCATAATGGCATTTCCTAAGATTTCCCACACAGTGACAGCAGTAACGGGGAGCATCAGATTGAACAAGTGTTTCCTCATCAATATTTATGTAGGAGAAAGTAATTATTATTATAAATCTAATGTAGTAATAGACCATGACAGATTTTTCAATTGCAGAAAATATCAAGGTTTAATTTACAAGTTCCACTTTATACAGCAAGATAAATAAAGACAACAAAAGCATATGCTTTCAATAGCTGGCATCTTATATCTTATGCCTGACTTCCAATGTACTAATATACCAATTGAAACAAATCTACTGCTAATATTGTACTGATTTCAGTGTTTGAAATTTGTAGCCAATCTTGATTTTGTGTAAAGCTATTTATTCTGCTTATAAAGTGTATCAATGAAAATGTGAGTACTCCTATAGTATAAACTGAGGTGATTGTATAGTAGTTTGATTTACAACTACCTATGCAATCATGATCAGTGCCAATCACAACTAATGTTGTGAGTTTGAATCTCAATAAGGGTGAGGTAGGTGTACAACATTGTGTGATAAAGTTTGTCCATGACTTGCGACATGTCAGTGGTTTTCTCCTGGTCTTCCCGTTTCCTCCACCAATAAAACCGACCGCCATGATAAACTGCTAATTGAAATATTGCTGAAAGTGGGGTAAAACACCATCAAACAAACAAACATATAAAATGACTATAAATATTCCTGCTGTCTACATGTACATATGTATCTACAATGATGATAAGAATAAATCAATCAATCTACTTTTTTAAATGGGCAGATTATCATTACAATGTCAGAACGTGTGTCAAGTACTCCAGGATGATCTCTATAGAAGCTGGATTCTTCATCTTAAATCTTGAAGTAATCAAAGGTAAATTATATATATACATTGTACTTATCTCAGGTGAATGAATCAGTACAGGTTAAGTAAACAAGTTTAATCTATATTATACAAATCTAATAACCTTACCTTTTTTCTGAATCTAAACTTAATTCTAAGGACTTGAAATAATAAATTTTAGATGACAAGATGATCAGATATGCCCTCTTTTCACAGGGCCATTCTTCATGGCTGTTTATATTTCTTCTGTCCCCTTCTTGTCAAGGTTCTACATATAAAAGTAAAAAATAAAGATAGCATTTTAAACTTATACTACAAGCAATACTTTCATAAAACACAAGTGGGTCCAGTTCATCAGCAAAAGATTGATTGATTGGTGTTTAACACCAACTTTAGAGCAATATTTCAGCTTTATCATGGCGTGAACAGACACTAAAAGAGGACAACTTAAATGGTTAATTAAATATAGCACTGAAAGCACTGTATGCCTTGGAGTTTTCAAATAAAAGCAATATTAATCCACTTTAGTAGTGGCCATCTTAAGATTTCCATTGGTCGAATGATTATTGAATGCCCATAGAACAGTTTTGCAGCTATATTCAGGGCGAGAACAAGTTCATTATATATGTGTATATAGAAATAAGGGAAGGGATGGGTCAATGACTTGACTGCCTGTGAAAAGTATAGAAAGTTGGGTGGAGACGAAAAATTTACATCTACTTTCAGTAGAAAAAAATCAGAATTTTTTTTGTAAATCTACAAGAATAAATAAGAAATGTAGAACAGAGATACATATGTATGACTTTAACATTTATTTATGTAATAATAATAATATAGAAACTGCTCTCATTTTTTTGCACACAAAACTTTGACAGAATGATACAAGATGACATCTTAGAAATATTTAATGTATCTTTCCTATTCTCATATAAATATTATAAAATAAAAACATTAGAAGTGTATAGTAAAGTGTATGTATTTACTGATACAAGGAAATGAGCACTTCAATTGTCAATATCAATGTACCTAACTAACTAAAAAGAAGTTGTTTAAATCTTATAAAGAAGTTTCATCAATATTTATTAAGGTAAAGTTTTGCAGAAGTACAAAATAACATCCCAGCAGCACCTTCATATGGAGAATACATCTCGTATATGATAAGATATTCCAGAGCTTGTGGTTCTTATCAGGATTACCTTGATACATGTAAAGGGTTGTGGCAAACAAGGAATTTACTGAACAAAGTCACCACTTCATAAATTTTTAATCACCATCTGATAATGACTTACAGAATATCTGTGTGACAGATTATAATGGGTAGTCACAACCCATCCTTTCCTCTTTCATGACTCTTTAACAAGCTAAGAGTAATTAAACACAATTGTTGCCATTACTGCAGCAGGAATTGCCTACCCCTTGGGAACACCCGAGTCCACCTTTGGTTTTAGTGGGGTTTATGCTGCTGATCAATCATTAGTTTTCTGTATATTGTTTAGTCGACTATTGTCTTTTTGCCTTTGGCCAAACTTTTGAGTATGAATTTTGTACTTGTACTCCTTCAGTAACATCTTTCGTTTGCTTTAGGTTTATGGTACATGTACATTTGTATTTAAAGCCACTGTCAACAATATTTCAGCTGTATCGTGACGTCACTTTTATTGGTGGAGGAAACCGGAGTAAACCACCGACCTGTCGCAAGTCACTGACAAACTTTATCGCATAACATTGTATCGAGTACACCTCGCCATGAACAGGGTTCCAACTCACAATTTCAGTGGTAATAGGCACTGATTGCACATGTAGTTGTAAATCCAACTACCATACCAGTTACAACAGCCCCTATTTAACATCTTCAGTAGTGGGCTTTAACCATTTGAACGTATGTATCACACTATCGTCATATTGAATATCCAGTATTTTTTTTCTTCTGAATTTTCATTTTAAAGTTCCTCTAGAATTAGCTGGAAGTTTATTTGAGAACAATTAATTATGGCAATTACAACAATGTTTGAACTCTGAATGATGTATTTCACTATCTTAAGCTGTTATATACTTTTCAAAGAAGACAACTCATACATTTTACTCAATTTTTAATTCATATACAATGTTGGTTGGTTGGAATTTTATGTGTTTAATGCCACTTTCAACAATATTTCAGTTAAATCATGGCGGTCAGTTTTATTGGTGGAGGAAACCAGAGTACCCAGAGAAAACCACTGACCTGCCGCAAGTCACTGATAAACTTTATCACATAATGTTCCAGACCTCGCCCTGAACGGGATTCTAACTAACAATAACAGTGGTGATGGGCACGTGTGTGCATGTGTGCAACTACAAGTATCTCAGAGTAAGTTACATAAACAGAAAGGATGAGTAATTTTTTTTAGTGAAGAAAACCAAAAAAATACATAATGGCATATATTTACGACATTAAAAAGCTGCTTTTTTTCAGGAAAAATAATTTAGTTTTTCTGATTTTCTTATTCTCAGTGCTAGAGAACCTTGAACTCTAAACAAAGAACAAGTCATTGTCATCAACAGTTTGATTAACACTCTAATGTCAAAATGTTACTTGAAGTCAATGCATAGTTTGAATTTGAAATAATATAAAGGGCAAAGTTATGTGCAACCAAGTTGCAATTGAACAACAGCTCCCTTCTGAACCAGTTTTACTGCAATCAATCTCAGTGCTCCAGCTAGAATTTGAAAGGGGCAGGGTGCCAGCAAAGGGCAGGGCATTTTTTAATGATAAGAAGGGCACTTAGAGAACTTTTTGTGCTTTTGTTTTAAATTGTATTGGTTTGTAATGTTTTTTTTCCAGCATATATTATAAAGACGCATCAATTATCTAAGCAATTTTATTATGCAGTCAATGGCAAATGTATTTCATTAAATAACATTCATTACATTATAGTAGAGACATAAGACATGCAGCACTAACAAAGTCAACTTCAGCACTAGTCTTTTAAAATAAAATGCTCATTATTAACACATGGTGTTTAGTCTTCTGGAAGAAGTTGGTGACTGTAGGTTGTAGGACATGTTCCAACATTGTCTTGTCACAGTTGAGTTTGATGTTCAACAGGTGGTTCAGTGTTTTTGTCTTGATGCTGCTCCTGTGACTGGTTTTAATCAACTTCACCTGTGAAAAACTCTCTCAACCTCTGCTGTAATAAGGGGTAGAGTGGTGGCAATGCTGAACAGCCTTCTACACCAATGGGTACATGTTGTCGAGTCCTGTGTCATCTGAGTTGTGTGGTAAATGAAGCAGGCTGGTCACTGATCTGTCCTGTGTTGTCATTGTGTTGAGGAGTTGTATAAAATCTTGCCATTGTAGCTGCAGGTCCTCTGGGTCCATTGAGAAGTGGGCTGCTATGTCGTACATCTCAGTATACCCATAAAGAGCTGGAAAGTCATCTGAGGTTCCACTGAAGTCCATGACAGCTATCTCAGTATTTGGTCAATGGGACTGCTTGGTCATGGGATAACCACCTGTGGTGTTTGGCTTGTTTGATAGATAGTTTTTTTTGTTTTTTCTTTTTTTTTGGGTTTCATTTCATTGATATAAATATTCAATTTATGATTTGGATTTCAAGTAACTGTAACAAGTTTGTAAAAACGTCGATTTTTTCCATGTATATTTCATAAAAAAAAACACAATTTTCCAAAAAATTATACAGAGGTTATTTCTTGACCAATTTTGTTGAAATTTACCCTCACAATCGGAAATTGTTTTAAGTTTTTCCTCATAATCATCATACAATTTTGTGATTAAAAATAAGACAATTATATGAAGATTATAACAACCAACTTCCAACACATTTAGCATTTGTGAGCGAAAATTTTCGGCAAATTTTTTCAAGAAATTACCTCGGTATACTTTTCTGAAAAAAGTTGTTTTACATGAATTATATAGAGGAAAATTGGAGATGACAAACATTTATTTCCAGTTACGATATATACAAACTTTTTTCCTTCGTTCAATTAAATTAAAGTAGCCGAATATGCAAAGAGTCAATAAAAAGTTATTTTTAACTTCCTTGCTATTTTTAGCACGTAGTTACAGTGATATACAACATACAAATTTTCAAATGTCATTAAAAATAAAAATTGTATGTCAATGACGTACAACAAATGTGCCATATTTTATTATATTGGCACTTATTTTTCACTTTATTAAATAAATAAACAACTGCTAGTACCGAGTGGAATCTGTAGAAGAACGATCTGATTGACGCAATCTTCTGCTTGTCGCATGTCAACTGAGCTAAACAACGTTTCTGTGAAGGCATATTTGAAACTGATGAAATATACTTTATTCTTATGGATATTTACAACAACGAGCGGCTGTGACTAATCCTGAGTAGCTTGGAAATGAGTAGTGTACCAAGCTGAACACCACAAGCCGCTGACACTTCAATTATTTTATTAACTTCTTTCACCAAAATGAATGATCGCTAATTAAGGTTAATTGCCTTTGATCACCTGTAATTAACTATTTCAGACTATACAACAGGTGTCAAATTTTGAGATGTAATCTGTTAATTGATAGATCATACACATTGATAGATTTTTTTAACAAGAGAAAGGCAGTTTTAGTATAATTTTTTTAAACTTAAAAGAAGGGAGCGGCGCCCTTCTAAAATACCGTGGCGAGAGGTCTGAATCTTAACTCAAAAACCATAACTGACAGAAGAAATTAACTGGAATACTACCTGAACTCATTTCACTATCAATTTCTAAAAAAAAATGAAGGTTCTTTCATCCTTTAAGAAAGACCTTTTAAAATATAGGATTTGTGCATATAAATTTTTTAATGAAATATTCTGTGTGAAAAGGGACAACAATTTCATACAATAAGATGAAAGCATGCAAAGCATAGAGAATTTCCCAATTGAAATGAATAGATCTCCTTGATTTAGGTTGTCCAAATGACTACTAAATATTTTTTGGAGTTTCTAACACTGTGATACATGTATGTTGTTCTATATTTATTAATGTGATTAAAAGATTGATTGATTGATTGATGTTTAACGTCCAGCGAGCAATTTTTCAGCTATATTCAGGACGAGAATAATTTAAACGCCATGGGACTCGAAACAAGGAAAGGTGATGATGGGTAGGGACGGAGAATTTTGCCAGTGCAACAGGCCTCCTATGGACCACTCATCATGAGCTGTTACACTGGGTTCTTTAATGTGCGAAGAGGGAGGCAATCTCTCAACACGGGACCTCGGTTTTATATACGTCTCATCCGAAGGACAGGTTAGTTGTCAATTTATACATCCCGCACAACTGACGGACGCCCCTTCAAGCCGAAGAAGCTCTCGGTCCCATTTCTATACCTCAGGGTTCCCACAGGGTTGACCCCTTTTAGAGGACTAGTGCCTCTAGGACGGAGAAACTTGTTGCCTATTCTACCCCCGGCACACCCTCAAGATTTAGGTTGTCCAATCAAGCCTGCAAAGCAGGCTTGCCCACGTCGCTTGCGAGGTGGTCCTTGGCTTACGGCCGGGGGGCCGCTCAAGGCCCCCAGAAGCTCTGGGGTAAATGGTGCAAAATCCTGCATTCTGGGCATATCCTGACACATAAATCTCAGATTCAAATAGTAGGGTTTTTTTTACTGAATTTTTTGCTTAACAAGTCACCCAGAAGCTCTGGATTAAAAAGTGCAAAAATATGCAATATGGCCATTTCCTGGCACATAAACCAGCTTTTCTAAACCTGTTATTCAATAAGGATAATTTTGATTTTTGGTTTGATAGTTAATGGAAAATTTTGTACTGGTTGGTCTATTCCCTTCCTTCGCCCCGGTCACAAACTTCCACATGTTTGAGAAACAGAAATTGATAAAATACAAGTAATAACCGGAAACGGCATCGGTATAAGATTCCGGTCAAATATCAATAATGCCAAAGTTCCGATGATCGTTTATTTGAAGAGTTTAATATTTATAGCCATTTTAAGGGGTAATTTAGGAAAATCTACTCACAAAACTTGAAAAGAATAAATTTCAGCATCTGGGTAAAAGAAAATTTCAGGTCGTCACTCGGACAACTTTGTTACAAATTCAGGTCATCTGTAATCGTTTTTGGTCGTCATCGACGCTCGCACGACCGGGAATTTCTAACACTGATATCATGTCTTCAGATTGTTGTCAAACAAATATTTTGCATTGGTTTTATATTTCTATATTAAATCTGATTATTCCAATTGTATTACTACTCATTATTATTAACGAAATTGATTAGCTAATGACAACAGTGTTTCACTTTAGTTTCCAATAATAATCATTATGGTTATCAATACTAAAAGATAAATATTACAACAAAAATTATCTATAAAATATAATTCTCGTTTAATTTATTCAAAAGCAATAAGATCATTTTAGATGTTCTCTTTTTACTAGTTTCAAACCTTCTTTTCCAAACTTTGCAATTGTGGTTGACACCCTCATTTTGTTTGTTTAAGATTTATTGTCAAATTCCATGAGTATTTCACTATAAAGATGTTGCTGGACCTTACGACTGCCTCCCATTACTCCTTTTACTGGACTGACAGAAAATATACTCTACTCAAGTCTTCAGTTCAATGTCTTATTTCAGATTGGAATTAAGCAAATCGTTTTTTCTTAACAAGTGTCTTTAAAAACTCTTTTGATATCATTTGTTTTCACCTGCTTTCTTCTTCTCTGTGACATTTTGAAATGACTTGATTGTTGTTTTTCTTAAAAGGTAGACAATGCCTTTTGAAATAACAATCTGCTGAAAAAGGGCATACAAATGTATATTTGTATAGGCTGAAATGTCAGCAGAGGTTGTATTCAGGGCGTGAGGAATTATTTCCTAATTCACTTACACAAGGGAAAGTGAAATAAAAAATTTACTTTCCCTTCCAAATTTCTACTTTCCCATTTGAGGACTGCAAAGCTGGCCAAATTTATCTAGGAAGGTTTGGGCACATGCTCCATATGATTTGAAATATTTAATGCAAAATCCTGCATTCTGAGCATACATTGTACATGTATCTAAAAGGGTTTTGATGTTTGAAAATAAATTGATTTTTCTTCCTTTGTTTTATTGTTTATAACCAAATTGAGATTTGAAACTATATTTTTGCTGGTTTGTGATTTTTATTTTTGATAGATACTTTTTATTCAAGCTTCTAGTTGCTAAGTCAAGGAATTTTACACAGAGGGTACATTACTACATAACATCTTTTCATTTTCGTAGTTTACCCACGGAAATTCGGCTGACCATTTCACTTGAAATGAACGGTTCTGTTTTTCTTTATTAAGATACTCACTCTATAGGCCATGCCTACTCATATTATCTAATTTATAATTTAGTTTTTATTTCAATATATCTGCAAACACAGTGGCAAACCGCAACGTCGATATCTGGTATCTCATGTAAATACAATTTTATACCTTTACATACTTAAAGTAAATCGTAAACCAGTTTCAGAAACTGATATATTTGATAACCGCAAAGCACAACAACAAGCAACAACAGATTTATAACACATTCCCGGAGGGAAGTATCGATCAGCATGTCACCTTCCCGTGTGTTTTTTTACTTTCCCTGGGAAATGGGAATTTTCATGCACTGAGTATTGAATAAAAAAATATTGTAAGATGATTAAGAAAACAAAATGCAGAAGAAGATATCCAGTTGTAAAACTTGTGTCTGATCCATTTGTTTTATTTGAAACAATAAAATGTTTAATAAAATCATATTAACAAAGCAAAAATTAACAGTGTTGACTTATATTTTGAATATACAAATGTATGATTACCAGAAATAATGCAAACTTGTAAATTGAATCCGATCAACCAATGGTAATTAATAAAGAGATTATAATAGCTCCAGGTCCTTTGAACACCTGTAGTGATAACAATAATTATTGTTTTACTTTAATCAACATGACAATTTTTATTTAAAAAAATGACAGGAATAAAATTGTGTTAACAGCATGGGAAAAAACACAAACTGCAATCTGTAGAGCATTTTTGCTTAAGGCCATTGAAAATGAATGCCCTGTCTTTGTGTGGCGTTAGGACGTCTTAGTATATTGAAAACATGGAGACACATTTAGGGTGACATTTCATAGAGCAGTTGTTAACACAAGAGTGTAAATATCTTTAAACAATAATGTATGACTTCTTCTACAAAAGACTGACCTCCTTCAATAATTACTACAATCAAAATTAAATTACTATAATTAAAATTTTCTATATCAAATGATTACATTAGTGTCTTTGATTACAAAGTGTAACATCCATTTAAATTAATCTTCTTTGATGAAATAATATCAAGGTAAACATTTTTATAATGGAGTAAATACATGTTTACCAATATACAAGGTATATATATGTTATGATGTTTGTTTTTATAAATACACAGTAGAATTTAAATATTGTGTTTAAATACACAATAATCCATGTCATACAAAAAATGTACATTGATTATTCATTCAGCAGGTATTGTGTCTGTATTAAATGAACATAAACTATATATTCTGCATTTGATATGCTTACAACCAATTGTTAAATAAAAACAACTACCAAGGAATTATTGATCAATCACAAGATACTCACTCCTACATTTACACATATCTTATGACTTCCAATCAAGAAAAGTACACTATTGTTAGATAATATCAGATTAAAAATAAACCACACACACAAAACATCAATACCACTTTACTTGATGATCAATATCAATAAATCATTGGGATATCATTTTATACAAATCTCACAAGACAAAACCATGATAAAAATTCCACTGTGTAATACACATCAACAAAACAATGACAGGAAACAGTTTATAAATCCATGTCGGCGTGTAATGGACACCCTACTACTTTGCTGGGGGTCATTTGCATAAACTGCACCGAAACGAAATGCCAACTTGTCCTTCCATACAATTTTAAACGACTTTCAATTTATGTTTTACCGTCACAAATACTTCTTTACTTTGTACACGCGATATACTTTTAAGATAAAAAAATATTGTTATAGATTGATATTAAATTAATCATTAACTATTGTGATTATGAACTATGTGCATATCCGATACACTATAAGCATGCCTTTGATCTAAAATGGTTGACCCAGATATTTCATATCTGTTCAAAAACGAAGTATTTTGAACAACGACAAGACACAAGAACGTATATTACAACATGGAACAGAAATTATGAATGCAGACAATGAAATGAAAGCGGTATTTCAGAAAGTGTGTCACGTTTGATGAAAGCAATTAAATATTAGCTCACCTATCCATTAGCACTTTAGACAAAGAATAACGTGATACTCCCGTGTCACTTTAACAGCACAAATAATATAAATCTCTCGTTATATCTCACCTTGATAGGTGTCAATAAGTGCAGAAATTATCACAAGAAAAACATGTGCACATGTGGGTAAATACTCCCCCTTAAAAGCGATTTAAAACAGAGTAATTTGGAGGCCGTAACAAGCCGGTGTTCTCCGATAGGCTAACCAAGCCGAATAAAATCTCGTGTAATCTCGTATAAACATTCATGAAAATATAAATTTTTGATATTATTTTTAAGTTTGAAATGCAAAATCAATGTCAATTCTGTATTAGAAAATTATATCTAAATATATGAATAAATAGATATGTCACATATTTTGCGTTCGAATTTGACTTGAACACGCGTTTGATATTTCCCTGACATTATCAGTTACGAGATTTTCTTTTGTATTTTTTTGTTACGCGCGAAATCCCAATTATCGTGATTCAATTTCTTTTGACTGTGATTTATCAAGGATTTATATAGGAGGACTATCCTTGGATTGATCAAATTGTTTTCCGTCAATCACGATGAATGTCGAACTTCATACGATGTATCCATGTATTATGTAGTCTTTGGTTTCAATGCAATGGCTTTTCTGGTTTACCGATCCTTCTTGTTTTTTAGCACAATTATCCTTAGGGATCGATCATTATTTATCTCCAGGGGGCGGCGGCAAAATGTAAATTTGGAATGAGCAAACATAACTGACCCCCCCCCCCCCCCTTTAAGTTGTGTTAAAATATTTTTTTGTATGTTTTCCCCTTTAGATTCCCTGTGGAATTTTCTGCCTGGGATTTTCAAACATATTTGGCCTAGTTCACTAGGCTTCACAGAAGCAACATGAATCAACGCCCAGTATGAGTTTTTTGTTTGTTTGTTTTATTTTTTTATGATTAAAGTCCGGTTCGTACGTGATTTCTTTTTATTTAATTCATCAAAAAATTCATCAAATCTGCATTTTTACAACAAATTTACAGTAGCTCTTACTATTTCCGACATATGCAGGGACTAAAAGGGATTAACAACCCGTTTATATATTCTTTATTTTTGGATAGCTCATTGAACTAGTGTAAACCCTTTAATGCATATACTACTGGCTAGCCTATTAAGCACCCTATACCATTTACATGCCTGCCATTGGATAGCTCACTGAACTAGTGTAAACCATTTAATGCTATGTATATACCACTGGCTAGCCTATTAAGCACATTATACCCATTTCATTGTTTGTACCCACTGTATTTGTATATGTTTTAGTACACAATGCAGCATTGATGGGCACACAAAAAATAAATCTCAGTCCCATTACTAGTGGCACATCAATAATATTATTGCTGATATTGATCCACAATCCATACTATTAGTATAACCTGTCGATATATTACCTCTAACTTAATTTCATAATTTGTCTGTTTTTGCTGCTACCAAAGGAGCTTCTTAACCAAGGGTTCCTAGTGGTTAAGTTGAAGTCATCACTTCGAAGGTGTTACGGTCGCCACCATGTGGAATATCTGTCACAGATAACCACGTATATGCTCCGTTTGTCGTAATAATAATCCCGTCTTTTCCTCGTTAATGACTTTTCACAGGGTTTGTAGCACGAGTAAAACGACTGGTGCTACTAGTGGAGCAGGAGCTGCCGCTTACCATTCACTCTCGCTTCTAGTGGAGCAGGAGCTGCCGCTTACCATTCACTCTCGCTTCTAGTGGAGGTTCGAGTTACTCAATCATACGTTTTCTGTGTAGTGTTATGTAGACCATTGTATGACATTTTGTTCCCTTTCTTTTTGTCAGTGTATCATCTGTCATTATTCGAGTTACACAGTTGGTATTTTCAAATTGTTCTTACTGGAATAAGCATAGTCGTTTGTTGGAAGTCAGAAAATCATGTTAAGCGTACATTGTTTTTTGTTTCGTTTTGTCTTTGTTTCTGTTTTTGTTTTGTTTGTTTTAGTTTTTGTTTGTTTGTTATTGGTTGATAATTTAATTTGATTTTAATATTTCAATCTGATTGGCTAATCCGCCTGGAGAAAATTTTGGCTATACTCAATAACCTGGGTTGGTATTGTGACGTCACCAACGTGTTCATCCGCCAACGACAAATTCAAATAGTCACACGAAATAATCGTAATTAAAATCGAAGAATCATTAAATTTTGTTGCAGAAATTAAATTATAAGGAATATTTGAAATTGTTGAACAGGTTATACTTGCATAACCTGGTTTGGGTCAGTTTACACTTTTCATAAACCGCTTCGCGGTTTATTAAGGGTAAACTGACCCAAACCAGGTTATATCGTATAACCTGTTCAACAATTTCAAATATTCCTTTATTGTTGTTATTGTTTTGGGTTTTTTTGCTTTGCTTTGTTGTTATGCTTATTTGTTTGCTTTTTGTTTGTCTGTTGTTTTTTTTTGTCTTCATAGCCTCGTGCGGCGGCGAGTGTAAGCTTGTTCTGTTCTAAAAGTGTAGCTAATATCGGACATGCTTGACACTTGACAACTTGGTAAGCTCGTAAGCAAAGGGTAGTGATGTTTTGTGTATTCAGAGACATATAAAACAGTTGTCTCTAACATTTTCTAATAGTTTGGAATTCTTCTATAATCATAGATAGTAATTGTCTTGTTGCATTACTGGTTTGATATATTGTTATAAAATTGTTATTGTCTGTCGTTTCTCCATTTCCAGTCGATATATACGTAATTTGTGTATGCACCTATTCTCATATAATCCGTCCACATCACATTTGAAAATTGTAAAAAATCACTTTGATAATATCTCAATTTTGAGTTTTGTTTTCGAAGAAGTATGCAGGGTAAGTATGTAAATTTTCAGCACTCAGATCAAAGATCTTGGTATTTTTTTCAGAGATTGATTTAATACACCCTCTTGATACGTGTAGTCTACGTTATCTGATTATAAGGACACACATTTTAGATATGCAACCAATCAGTATCTTCAAAAATTGCTTTACAGAAAGATCTGATTTCGATAAACAAGTGCAAATATTTTTTTTCGGAATTTACTTAAATGTAGTAAATACCAAAAAAATATTTGCACTTGTTTATCGAAATCAGATCTTTCTGTAAAGCAATTGGCGGGAAAATTTTGGAAACTCAAATTGTCTTGTCTAAAGTTAGTAATTTGAATATTATAAGAACGACCTACATACGTTCAATGAGTCTTTCATAACTTTAATTATCTACAAATAAATGAAAATTAAAATTTATGCCGAACAGATCTAATGAAAAGGTCCATTCGAATTGCTAGACCGATAACGTAGATTACTAATTCATTCGAAATCCATATACACCCCCTGACAAGAGTAAGCGGATCATTGATTACTGCAGTTTAGGTAAGTATAGAATTTCGATTACAGCAGGTAGTTCCGGTCAAGTAGTAAGGATTACTTTGGAAATCTCACATGGCAGAGGTAGGAATGTTTCTATACTTTACAAGATTACTTTTAAACAGCAATATATTCAAAGTTAAGATATAGCCTATCCAACAATGACATGTTTATAGATTATACCTATAAGGTCTGTTGATCGACATGTTTGTCCATTTTCTTAAACATTCAACGAAAACGGCGATGGGTATTGTCCAAATTTTTCTTCCGTCAGGGTAAATGTAGTAATTGACTACAATTCATCAGAAAAAGTAGGTTGCATGTGCTTTTCAGACTGGGCATATCTTCTTCATGTAACAGCTAATGTTGTTCCATAAAGAAACTGGGTGTTTTTCACAAAAATAACGAACATCACATGTATGATCACTGCAGACCAATGGTAAGCGGCAAAATGATTACTGTATTATGTATGGAACAAACATAAATCTGTTTGCTTATCTTGTGGTGAAACTTTGCCTGTGTCCGACATTGTAATTATAAACTCCGTGAAATCACTGATCGTTTTTAGAATTCGTTTAACAGTAGTTCTTTAATAATTATCTTGAATTTTTATCCGATTAGTTTTAGTGATGTACGTACTTGGACGTGGGTCATATTGAAAACCATGGGGTGGCCTCCGCTCCCGGTGACTTTGTTTATCGTCGCATTCAGAATAGGGGGTTGGTGTCCATCAAATGTATCTCTTCTTTTCAATATGAGTGAAATGACCAAATCATCTGGTGTAAGGAAAAATCATGCTGTAATCGAGTGTAACACCACTCTCTGAGGGTAAGATGGTTATGAATGAATAGAAAAATGATTGGTGAAGCGATTTATATAAGGGTTTCGGATAGACAATAAAATCTGATAGTCACAAAACGTGGAAATGTGCCTCTCTAGAGTTCGAGAGGCAAATCCGCTGTTTTGCTTATGGAGAGCTCTCTGACGTCCCACGGCTACAGCAAGTTCTAAATAAGCCGTCGGACGGCAGAGGAATCTCGGACTAGTAAGGATTGTGAAATAATATCAGCCTGATTGAATCTTCATGGTATATAATGATATGCTAAATAGGTAATACCACTACTGACTTATTACAATAACGTAGATTATTTTCTTAAACGGGTCGCTGTAAAATTGATATTTTGAACCTTTATATCATGGAATAACGGGTGTGTTGAATCTGCTATTTGATTTTTTACATTGGACCAAATCATGCATATAATGATTAAATTCGGATATTATAAGCCTTTTGAAAATAGGAAACTAAAATGGCAACGTAGATTACACTGAATTTGGCGACAACACCAATTTCTAAATTTTCAATACAAAATGGTGAATATTGTGAAAAAAAACCACGTTTCGACCTGGGACTATTATAATAGTCCCAGTTTCGACATAGCAATAGGACCAACCACGTAATTATATCGATATTTGTAGTTTGTGTGTTTACTATTTTGAAAGATCTACAAGTTCCATCGATATGCCTGTCAACAGCGACACCAGGTTTGTCTGTTTTATTTCGGGTCCTATTTGTGTCTGTAATTTGCTTGTTGTTCAGTCTACATGCACATATTATGGCTAATCAGATAAAAAGTGTCGGAAAATATTTTTTTTAACATTTTTGTTACGTTTTTGATTGGCGACATGCTAAAATTGAATGTGGACGGATTATATGAGAATAGGTGTCTGGAAACAAAAAAAATAAAGTCATGAATATTTGACATACAGATCTATCACAATTTTAATCCTTGTGTATTTTATGTGAACTTCAAAGTTGTCGGATTCCCTCTGAAAATATACACTCTTGTAATACCGGTACTCAGATGAAGCATTTTTCACTGACTTTCACACACAAGTTTACATCAGGCCATATGAAAATAAAAGGCCGTTGGCCACTGGTCCCCCGACGCCAAGGTTATATCGTAAGATTAAATTTTGAAACTACTGTAAACTAGAGGGTCAGGTGAGCCTGTATCACTCATAATTCTGAAAGGGGACCATCCAAGGACCATTTTGAAGTAAAAAAAGGGGAGCAACTCTGGTTAGATTTGTCGAAAAATCATCATTATCGAACTTGACCTAGATATTCATGAGATACA
>MJUT01064725.1:124105-135592 GCA_002080005.1 Gigantidas platifrons
ACGGACGGACGGACGGACGATACCCATTTCTATAGTCCCCTTCGACGAAGCGTCGGGGGACAATAAAACGAGTGAAAGATCTTATATATTGCCAAGATTAATTTACCCATATACAAAAAACAAAACTATAAAATTACATCTTAGGTTATAGACCTTCCTTGTTGGCGTTGGTATCAAACGTGTTATTAAAACACGGCATTGCTAATTATTTGATAGATTTTTTATAAACAACTTCCTCTCTCAAAAATCGATTGTGTCAACAGCATTTTTTAACTGCTTTATTAAAGACATAAAGGTCACGATGATACGATATTCCAGAGTTTGTTATTTCTATAAGGATTTCCTTGATAGAGGGTTGCTGCTAACAAGGAAGCTGCTGAATCAAGGTTTCCTCTTGGCTAAGTTGAAGTCATCGCTTCGAAAGTTTTACGGTCGCCGCCATGATTTGGTTGACCGCTATGGAATTTCTGTGCCAGAAATGATCACGGATATGCTCCACTTGTCGTAAACACTCCCCGGTTCTTTCCTCATTCGTGACTTATCACCGGGTTTGTAACTAGATTAACATCACTAGATTAACAGGAACTGCTTACCCTGCCGGAGCACCTGAGTTCACCCCCTATTTCGAGTGGGGTTCGTTTTACTCGATCTTTAGTTTTATGTGTATGTTTTGTAGATCGTTGTTTGTCCTTTTGTACTTGTCCTTTTGGCCATTGCGTTGTCTTTTCTTCTTCGATTTACGGATTTTGATGACCCATTTGGTATCTCCAAACTCTTCATTATATTTATTGGTATTTAATAGATTTGGCAAAAATCTTTTAATTTATTGTGTTATGATTTACTTACCAAAGAAACAATTGGTACGATAGTAACCTATGATCTTATCACAAGGAAATCACAAATTACGACTGAAAAATGTATGTGAAAGAGAAAATCCGATTTTAAAAAATCGCTAAGATGACCGTAACTGAAAACTGAGATGACCGTAATTGCAGTTTTCAGTTACGGTCATCTTAGCGATTTTTTAAAATCGGAGTTTCTCTTTCATATACATTTTTCAGTCGTAATTTGTGATTTCCTTGTGATAAGTTCATAGGTTACTATCGTACCAATGCATGTGCCATTTAAAATACATTATAGAAACAATTTAATCGACAAAAAATATTCTTACCTAATTTAATGTCCGCCATCTTGGGATGACCGTAATTTACAGTTACGGTCATCAGCTTTACCCCAGTGATAGTAGGACTATTTCACTAATATTGAAATAAGTTGTGTCCAATCTCTTTGATATTCTATGTACAAATGGATTACAAATAATATATGTTTTAACTAAGGACAGTCCGCACTACATTTTTTGTATTTACACATCACCATATGATAATAAAAATAAAAATATATAACTTCCCAGCCCCTATGCATTTTTCCACATTCTGATTTCTGCTTCGTAGTTGGAGGAAATAGCAAAATCAGGTTAAAGGCAGTCTTTTGAAAATTAAAAACGAGCTACTATTATTGTTCTTTATAAGACTGATTGACATTAGCCATCAGTTTAAAACAACCTGCCTTCGCATTCTCAAGAAATTTTCGAACGCCAATTGTTTTAAACTGGTTTCTTTTTAAATCCACGTATCATTTGCTCATTCCTTATATTAAATTCGGACACCAGTTAAAGCAGACAAACCAGAAATGGCAGACATAAAAGCACTGGAACATCCTACTTTAAAAGTTGGTATAACCATAAACGGTCAAATTATATTAAATATAACGCACTGGTTTAAACAGTGGAATAATTCAAATTTCCGCATCATTAATAGAATAAGCGATTGATAAACATGAATAGCGGAAGATCCATATTGAAATTGTTCGAAGTTGACATAAACAAATCAATCGTAAAAAAAAGCGATTACAATTTACAGATCTTGACTAGACAGTGTCAGTGGACAAAAAGTATTCGGACTCTTCCTATTTTCACTATATATTGCGCATAATTTTGTTTTTTTTTAATTATCCCGCAGTCAATTCTAGTGCGATTACTATAATGTTCAATACGGATTTGGAACGGCCTACCACAACCATTAGTGGAAAGCAACTCCCTGGAAACCTTTAAACAGGGGGTGCTCAGCTGTCACATGATCCCATAACCGCACACCATATTTTTAAAGTTTTTAAAGTTTTTAAAATTTTAGCCTAGCACCTGTACATATTTATTTTGCACCGTTGTTGTCACAACCCGCATGGGCAAGTGCGATAATTCTCTACCCAGAGACCTGCACTGTATTGGAAGAAGAAGAAGAAGAACTTGAATAATTAAACGCAAATTACGGAGGATTACATTTTAGTTTGGTTTGGTTTTATGGTGTTTAATGCCACTTTCAACGATATTTCAGTTATATTATGGTGGTCAGTGGAGTAAACCGAGGACTCAGAGAAAACCACCAACCTGTCACAAGTCACTGACAAACTTTATCACATAATAGATGTTGTGCACATCGTACTGACTATTAGGCGGATGATACCCCC
This sequence comes from Gigantidas platifrons, assembly GCA_002080005.1. NCBI lineage: Eukaryota > Metazoa > Mollusca > Bivalvia > Mytilida > Modiolidae > Gigantidas > Gigantidas platifrons. The sequence goes on from MJUT01064725.1 coordinate 126,629, forward strand.
GGGGACTACCAGCAGAGGTATCGACCCAGTGATAGTAATAAAAACGTTTATATCAAATTTAGTGCACACAACATGCTTCTGGAATATCCATTGTCAGGTACGCTCAAAAGAGAAAGATTGGAAAGCCAAATACATTAAAGATTTTGGAGCAATAAAACCAAAGTGAATAAACAAGATAGCTAAAATTGAAACAAAAAACAAGAATAATTGTGGGATGGTCCTGAAGGAAATGTTATTATTGTATTGATTAGGAATTCCAATATGGGCAAATTTAACATAAGATCTTAAGGGGAAAATATTTTAGAATTATTCTTTGTCTTAAATTAAAAAAAAAATTGATAGCAAACATGGATGGAATGTTCCTTGAATGGTCAGCCATTTACAAAATATGTGTTTTACTTGAAATTAATTGACTAAAAAGCAGTATACAAAATGTAGAAATAGTCATTGAATTGTCATTTTGATCTATTCTGTGTGTTGGAAGTCCAAATGGCCTGACCTCACACTCGCGTAACATTATTTAGCTATATGGAAATAGGAATAAAAACTCTTTCTCTATAACTTCAAAGTTGCTTGAACACAAATGTACGAATAACCAGGTGAGTGATACATGCTCTAATGAGCCTCTAAATCTGTGTTACAAAAGTTGTAGTTACAAATATTGTTATTCACTAAAGGTCTATGCAAATGTTGTTGCATTATTTTTAGGTACCTTATGAGATATTGAACAAGAAATTTCGTGCAGCTCAAAAGACAATTGACAGAGAAATATCCCATGTTCATACAGCTAGCAGTGACATTGAGTCATGTCTTGAAGAGAAGAAAAAGATCAAAGATGTTTCTATAGTTATAGACAATATGGTGGAGAAACTTTGTCTATTGAAAAGAAAAGTATAGTTAGACATTCCAATAAAGAATATATAGGCCATCCATTAATAATATTGGTTTGCTGTTTCCCGACCAACCAACCTAAATCAACTCTACTCAAAATATTTTATAAGGGTTTTGAAAAAAAAATGTGTTTCTGTTTTGTATGTGTTACTTTAAAAATGTATCTTTTTTGAATCTTTGTTTGAGACAAATACTGTTATACCATAATGCTGATTTTGTTTCAAGCAAAATTTGGTATTAGGGAGAGGAATATCTTAAAATATTAGGCAAAACTACTAGAGTTCTGATAATCTACCACTGAAAAAACTTTGTTAATGTTTTATTTAATAGGATTAAGATTTATATGTATTTCTCAATGACAAACAAACTGATTGATAGAGTTAAATAAATGTTTCAAGTAACTAACAAGATCAGATGTAAAATAAAAAAAAAAATATCACACCGTTAAAGAAAGTTCCAAAATCTTATTGAAAAATTGTAGAAACTGAGCCAAAATCTATACCCTTAATAAACATATAGTGCTGTGACTGAAGTCTAAAAAGTGGCTTATTTATCGAGTTTAATGTACCAGCATACCTGCAGGCCAAAAATGATTTTTTTTCAATGTTAATACCCTAATCTTACTTTTTTGCCCGGTCCTAGAGTTTTCGTATGGTGCAGTTCTCAGAAAATTCACCAAGAAAACGAAAAATTCATTTTTCCTGAAATAGTATTCTACATGGAGGCAATGCTAGTTTTTGAATATAACAATCTCTATATTATTAAATTTGCATAAAAAAGAAACAATAAGATCCAATTCATGTTGCCTGGTCTTTATTACACTTTTTATGCACGATTTAAGCATTTGAAATACTGCCAAACTTTGCTATCTCTTTGCTTTGCCAGTGAAGTCGCTATTTTATTCGTTAATTATACTTCGCGTTTGTGTAAAGAACCACGAGATAAATAATAAATAAATTTAACCTGTTTCAGTAATAAAAAGTTATAATGACGATATTATTCACGTTTTCTTGCGTTTTAACATATTTACGAATATTCCATTGAAGTTAACTATATATCCGGAATTACGGTGTTCTACCAATACGAATGCAATTTTACTTTTCATTGGTGAACTCGCTTGACTAGTGTCTGATGCAATTGTTATTATTTGATTGAATTATTTGTCATCGTGCTTATTACCTTAGCTAGGTGTTGTTAGTTATTTGTTGTAAATAGTATTTTACCCCTTTTCTTGGTATATTTTTCATATTTTGTAGTGTGTTTATCGTGTAATAAATAGGAGGTGTGTAGTTACAAGTCAAAACGGGTGGATAGGTTAATCTCCGGAAAATGGCTCATTTTGGAAGTCCATTAAAACTAGCACCTTCGGAAGCTAAAAGAAGCCATATCATAAATAACTAGAATTTATGTATTATTTGCCAGGTTTCTACGAACGAAAAACTTTCTACTACAACTTTGAAAGGACGGCAAACGCTTCTCAGTTCTGTAAACACGCGAAAAGATGATGTTTATCGCCGCCTTCTTGAAGAATATAGTTCTCTTAACGACATTGATACGGAGCGGCTATTTTACCATAAGTTGTGTTACAAAACGTACACAAGCAAGATAAATTTAGAAAAATTCTCCGTGACCAAGAAATTAGGAAATAGTTCATGTTCTACGGACACAGAACTCTGTTCAGACGCGGTCAATGTCCACTCTTTTTGACTGGAGTACCTGCATTTTCTGTCGGCATAGATCTTACAAAGGCGACAGACAGTTGTGTCAGATAGAAACGGACGATCGATACAAAAATATTGTTGAAACGGCGGATCAGAAACGCAATTTTGATATTAAACTTATTATATCAACAGAAAATTTCAAAAGTAAAGCTTTTTACCACAGGGCCTGCATTGCTAATTTTTTGCTAAATACTCCCAAAAAAGAAGAAACAAATGAAGAGCCCACCCTTTTAGTACATGATCAAGCATTTGAATGACTTTTGTTATCAATTGATAATGATTTAATAGTTCACAAAAAGGCATTCATATCAGAGATGGTATGGGAATTATACAGTCTCTTGATGTGAAGAAATATAGCACTTTTGGTGATCTTGTTAAAGACTATTTCAAAGCTCTGGTGGCCTATTTCAATAATGCCGGAACTGTAATGGATGTGTTTGATCGCTACGATGTAAAACTATCTATTAAGTCTGCAGAGAGGCAACAGCGTTCTAATGCCTTTTCAGCCCAAAAGGTATACCAGGTCATTGAAGGAAGGTCAATTCCCGATTGGAAAAAGTTCTTGTGCAATCCTGAAAACAAACAGTCCCTTATGAGATTACTTGGCAAGTATTGCATCCGGTATTTAGAACAGTCACCTTTAGTGGTAGGTAAAGCTTTGTATCTGGCTGGTGCTTACCACAATCCAGAAGTGGTAAAAAGGTTTTCAAGTGATGGGATATCGAACTGTGTGGAATTATACAGCACGCAGGAAGAAGCTGACACCCGGATAATTTTACATTCCTTATTTGCTGATAAACAGTTTGGCTATAACGGTGTCAAAGGAAGGATTGTAGTACAGTCATCTGATACCGATGTGTTACTGCTCTGTCTGCATTATTACCCCCAGATGGTAAATACAGAGGAGATTTGGTTTCAAACGAGGGCTGTTTCGAATATTAAGGACGGGAGGCGGTTTTTGCCAATTCATAAACTTTATCGTTCTACAGGTGTTTCAGTCTGCAGTTTGCTACCAGCTGTACATGCACTCACAGGTTGCGACACAACGTCTTCCTTTTTTGGTATCGGTAAAAAGTCTGTGTACAAACTTTTGCTAAGTAAACCAGAACAATTCCTGTCTCTCTTACCAGTCTTTCAGCAGGGGATCAGGAATCTGCCATAGATGGTGGTCGAAAATTTGTAGCTTCACTGTATGACCCGAAAGGAAAGTTTAAAGACTCCCATTGCGACCTGAATAAGCTACGAGTTAAATTAGCAACTGTAAGGAGTGTGAATCTGGTGAGACTGCCACCATGTGATGCATCATTCACACAACACATAATTCGGGCTATGTTACAGACAAAAACGTATGGATGAATTCTCACATAGCCAAACCAGTGATTCGATCACCACTTGGTTTTGGGTGGGAGGAATGTAGAAACACTTTACTACCTGTTTTGTTCGAAGGGCCAATGTCTTCAGACTTTCTTCAAGATCTTGTTTGTACATGCAAGGATAAAACATCATGCAGTACAAACTGTGTTTGCAACCAGCAACATTTAGCATGTATGCCAATTTGTGCATGTGAAGGATCCGATTGCTGTAAAAACTCGCTGACGCAAGAAGCAATATCTGACGAAGATGACGACGACAGCTAAATTGATACATGGAATAAATAGTGATTTAAGTTTAGTAGATAGCACATCAGATAAATTGTTTTGGAAGTTGTGGTTATAGTACCAGAGGGGTTATTTAGGCTGATAGATGGAAGCACTGTACGGTATACGGCAAAAGCTCGGAAAATCTCGTAACTCTAAAACGGCTGAACCTATAACACCATATACAATAACCCTCGGTAGCACTCCTGGGTTTTTATGGGAGTTGACATCACTGTGTTGCGTTAGTTTGTTGTTTTGTTTTCTGTTTGCTTTGCGAATTCTTGTGTCTTTATTGTCCTTCATGGTTTGGTTATTCTGTCAGTAGACTTCCGCTGTTTGTATTATACCGTTTTATTGTTCTTTTAGTATTCTATGTTACCGTTGTTTTAGTAAAAATCGGAATGCCATTATTCTCGTAAATCGTTGAATATATGTGTATTGAAAAAACACTGCTATAATCTTCTGTGACACTCCGAGTAATGGCCAATTAACCAAATGAACCGTTTGACTTCCTGTAGTAATACATGAGTACAAAATATCACATTATGCATATTTCACGGTATTTTCATTATCATCGTAATATTTGTTTATGACTTTTGTTCATTTTTAATTTGCTTACTTTAAAATAGCATTTTAATTTATTTTTAACGTAACACGACGTCATCACTTATTGCAACTGACGTAATATTATTACTATGCACATTACAAAACTAATTACTCATTTATTGCGTCAGTTTATTTGAAATTATAACCATTTTATGACCTTTTTCCAAAATTATGAAATTCCCAGCTGTTGACCTTTAACCCCAAGTCTGCAGGAAATGCACCATATTTCATTTCTACGACCAGGCAAAAATGAAACCCCAGACATCACTCTAAACGATGATATACAATTTGGCCTGCAGGTAGGGTGGTACATTAAAGTTGAAAATTTGATGGTCTAGTCACTCCACTAATATACATGGCCCTCACCCTCCTGGCTTAGTACATGCACACAAAAAATGGTTGGATTAAACTAGTTTTATGGGCCCTTTTCTCCCCTCCTTCTTGATAAGGTCATGAGAACATTTTATTGAATACACTTTGACACAGAAAAAAATTCCCAAGTTTTAGTGATGATATGTGCTGATTGCATATTACAGTAACGGTATACATAACTGTAAATGCAATTACCATATGGTTATAGTCATGGCAGCTCAGATTTCTATAATTTTCTATAATTGTGTATATCACCACTAACGTTGTGAGTTCGAATCCCGCTCAGGCGAGGTGTACTAGATACAACATTATGTGATAAAGTTTGTCAGTGACTTGCGACAGGTCTGTGGTTTCCTCCACCAATAAAACTGACTGCCATGATTGTTGAAATTGGTGCTAAACACCATCCCCTTAATTTCTATAATTTTGTATGTTATAGGCAGATGAAAGTATAAATGAAGAACTGGAAGCAGCGAGTGTAATAAAGAGAAGAGTGGACCATCTCAAAGAGGCAGAGTTACTTCACCCACACACTAAGCCTTTATGGCACAAGAAAAGATTGGATAGAATGCTAGTGGAATATTTTCTGAGAGCTGGGTTTTATAACACTGCTATTAAATTAGCTCAGCAATCAGAGATAGAGGTATATGTATAACATTTCTGACTTTATTTTATTTACATATGGTGAGTTTGACTCGGAACCATTCCTTTTCTAATGCTAAGATTTTGTTGTTTTTTGAAAATTAAAATATTCGATACCTCTTGGGCAGTTAGGATTTTGAAATTTGTTAAGTTTAATCCTAAATCAAGTAATAATTGTATTCATTTGCAATAGAAAATGTTTTTGTTGTTTTTCTTGCTGTTAATGTGTTGCTAAATTTAATAGTAATGAAAATATACATTTGGTATTCTAAGTACTATAGTAGAATTCTGGCTGTGAGAAATGTTTTGTGAATAATGAGTATTTTAAGATATATGAAACAAAATATAAACTTTGGCAGTTCCTTGAAACTTTATTTTGATAAGTAACTTACTTGACCAGGGAAATAAGTTTGACCATATTGTATAATTTCACAATTACATAAATCTGACTAGAAATTGGTATGAATTTGTATTGAAAAACGAAAAAATCTGCAGTGATGGATCCACTGACAAAAACAAACGTAACAAATTTCTCTAGTTCACTGTTAACATAAAGAAGAGGATGACAAAAGCTGATGAAATCATGGTTCCTGGTTTAGGACAAGCAAACAAATATAGGATTAAATTGAATAGCAGAATTCCAACCATTAATCTCTTTATATCAAGATGCCAAACAATTGTAAATATACAAAGATACACATTGATTTGCTTAAAAACTAGAAACAACACATGCATCGTGTACAGTAAATTAGATATCTACATTTTTATCACAAACATAATGACAATAAAGTCAGATTTTTACATTTGTTTGTCATTGACTTGCGACAGGTCAGTAGTTTTCTCCAGGTACTCCGGTTTCCTCCATTAATTAAACTGGACGCCACGATATAACTGAAATATTGTTGACAGTGGCATTAAGCACCATAAACCAAACCAAACCAGATTTACATTTTATGATTTTTTCAGATTTATCTATTTATTTTAGGACCTGACAAATATTGACCTCTTTCTGACATCCAAAAAAATTGAAGAGTCGTTACAGAGAAAGGAGACTAGTCCCTGTCTTTCATGGTGCTATGAAAACAAGAACAAACTAAGGAAGATGAAAGTAAAATTAAAATTTGATATAGATTTATTATTATAATCTCACCTGTGAGCTATTGCCATCATTTTGTGTCCATTTTCTTTAGCATGTAAACTTTCATATTTTTGACATCTACGAAACCACTGTGCCTATTTTAATCACACTTGCAAGAAGGGTCATTAGATGGTCCTGACAGGCTTGTCCACCTTCAATCAAAGATGGCCACTGTTACTAAAAATAGCAAGTTCTTCTTTCCATATCTCCTCTGAAACCACAAGACAAATTTTAACCAAACTTGGATGTAATAGTTCTTGATTGGTCGTTTTTAAAAATTATGTCCCACAGGCCATCCACATTCAAAAATTGGTGGTATTACTAAAAATATATTTTTTTAAATAGCCATTACATTAATATTTTTCATTGGAATAAGCTAAGATTTAAGATAGGAATATGGTGATGAGTTGTTTATGATAAATTCCAGGTTTTTCAGTAAAGTGTGTAATGCTGCTGATTTTTGGCAAATATGCAAGAAAAATTTGAAGATACTAAAGGGGTAATGAGAAGTCATAAATTGAAGAACAGACAATACAATGGCCAAATCTTTGGATTCCAACTTTATGCATACATTTTTACACTAGATTGTTCTTTTATTTTCTTTTAAGAGTTTTCAGGGGCGAAATGAAGATATATTTTTTAGTTCAGTAAGACAGCAGTTCCCTCTCATTGTATTTGAAATATGAATATCCTTATGAATGCAGAATTGGCCAGGTTCAAATGAAAACCATAGGGTCTATGAGATCTAGGCCTTGGGGTCCAAAGATTAAAATAAACTGCAATTGAGAAAATTTTAAAAAAAATGGCAGAAAACGTCATTGTGATATATAGATACAAGTTTGCACAAGTTTAGTCCCCATGATTAATTATATATTTTATTCATTTTAAATTGGGTTGCTGCGGGAAAAAAACCTGGTTCTGACATGGGATAGTTTCATTACACTATGATAAACTGATGCACAGTACAGTGGGCCTTTCAAAGAATTAATTAACAGCAAAGATTAAATTATCGGGACGTCAAATTATTGGTGGAGGAAACCAAAGTACCCTGAGAAAACCACCAACCTGTTGCAAGTCACTGACAAGCTTGATATAATATATCGAGTCATCCTAGCCGTGAACGAGGTTCGAACTCACAACTTTAGTGGTGATAGATATTGATTGCATAGTTTGTTGTAAATCCAACTACCATATGATCATGACCACAATTTGGTGGGAAGCATCCTTAGAAGGTCCCTTATAGAGATTGCTCATTTAGTTCCGATTTGTTAATAAACGTGGCCGCCACAGGCAATTCTTGTTTCTGATTGGTTGATTTCTAAAAAAATCTTCTACTTTGAAACCCCTCAGCCAAATGAGCTGAAACTTGGTAGGAAGCAACTACATGTTTGGAAGGTTCTGTATTAAGTTTCCTCAAAGCAGAATGAAAGGTGAGCGACACAGTACCAACCCACAGAACCTCTAGTATTAAAAGATTTTTTTCTTTGCTAGGTGTATTTAATACATAAATGTTTGGAATGCTTTATTTAATGATATGGTATTACAAGACTTGCCTAAGCTATAATAATTTACTTGTAAGTACAAATTATATTGTTTTATCTTATAGAGTACCTTAGAATTTAAGCTAAGAAAACAAGAATTTATAGAACTAGTGAAAAGTAACAGATGCTTAGATGCTGTTAAGTAAGTACTCTAGTAATACAGTGTAACCTGTCTACTCTGACACAGCAAGGGATCAGGTAAATGTGTAAGATTGTACAGGATGTCAGAACCTGTCTAATCTGACACAGCAAGGGATCAGGTAAATGTGTCAGATTGTACAGGATGTCAGAACCTGTCTAATCTGACACAGCAAGGGATCAGGTAAATGTGTCAGATTGTACAGGATGTCAGAACCTGTCTAATCTGACACAGCAAGGGATCAGGGAAATGTGTCTGATTGTACAGGATGTCAGAA
>MJUT01064739.1:0-13174 GCA_002080005.1 Gigantidas platifrons
GGTAGATCGTGGGTTAGAGCCATGCAATTGTTAGCGTGCTCACCACTAGTATGGTAGATCGTGGGTTAGAGCCATGCACGTCGGGTCAATCTAAAGACTATAAATTAGGTATATTTCCTGCTTCTCTTCTAAGTGCACAGTATTTAGGAGAAAGAGCAAAGATAACTTAAAAACACAACGGTGGCTGGGTTTAGGTTTATGGTGCTTAACGCCACTTTCAACAATATTTCAGTTACACTGTGGTGGTCAGTTTTATTGGTGGAGGAAACCGGAGAAAACCACCGACCTGTCGCAAGTCACTGATAAACTTTGTCACATAATGTTGCAATGAGTACACCTCGCCGTGAACGGGGTTCGAACTCACAACTTTAGTGGTGATGGGAACTGATTGCACAGGTAATTGTTAATTCAACTACTTAGACGGTCTCTAAAACATAAGATAATGATAATCATATCATTAAAAATATTCAATTGAAAAAAAATATATATGCAATGTCAATAATTCATCAGAAATTGAAATGAATGAAGCATTTGTAGGAAAATAAACTACAAAGGCTCTCCTAGAGTTAGTTTATGGTGTTTGACGCCACTTTCAACAACATTTCAGTCGTGGGGTGGCGGTCAGTTTTATTGGTGGAGGAAACCGGAGCACCCACAGAAAACCACCGACATGTGATGTATGGAGTATGCCTCGCCTGAGCGAGATTCGTTAGTGGTGATGGGCACTGATTGCATAGGCAGTTGTAAATCCAGACTCTCCTGAGATTCATGTGTAATGATGAGCTGTAGAGACCTAACTTTGATGCTTTCCTTTTCCCCCAGATGCAATATAACCACTAATATAATTTAAAAACAAGAAAACATAATTTGGATAAATTTGAACATGACTAAAGAATAAAGAATGTTATTACTCATCTTACTTTTATTGCTGAAATTTGTGATTTACTATTTTAATATACTTCTGATCACTGGTAAACACAAAAAGTGCATTTACTTACACCCAATATCGTGTGTTGCTAGGAAACAAATTTTCTAAACTAAATGAGACATTCGAATTCTGTTACTACAAAGAGACTTTTCTTAGGCTGTGTTTTATTTGGTTAGTGTTCATTTCGTAGATTTACATTGGGGCGGATTCACAACTCAACGAGGCATCAAAAACGTATCAATGGGGCGGATGAAAAGTATACAATTGGTCTGATTTAAAAATGTAAAAATTATAGACAGAATTTCGGAAGTTCTTTGTCTTATATCTATGGATAGCTGTCTGATGAGCATTTAATTTATAAGTCTTTATTTATTTTATTTACGATACAAGATAATAAAACACAATATAAAAGTATCAATAATAAAGCCCGAACTAAACCACATTACCGGATCATATCGCGCACAGACAGCTAGTCTGGTTAACAGTACATGTAAGTCAGCTCTTGCGCGGAACTTAAACGCAATACTTTTTACATATTCAAACCGAGTAATGTCACTATTCCTGAACTTTAATATTTTTCACTAAAACAATCTATACGCCCCATTGTAAATTGTTTTCCCGCCCCTTTGATACGTTTTTTTTTTATAAAAGCAAATCCACCTCAATGTATGTTAGGTGCACTTGTATGTTAGCCGTTCATATATACCAGTAATTTTATATTATGTTTTAGTTTCAACGTGATCAAGTATTTTGAATGTGTATGTTGCTTCTTATTTTTCCATAAAAAATGTATATATATTGCGTAAATATATAGTTTGTCTTTAAATGATCCAATACCTGTTGAATAAACATGAAAAATTGTTATTTGCCTTCTAAAAAGTTGTTCTTTTCCAAGGTCGTCTTCTAAATCTGCACTGTATATACTTCTTTAAAATTCTTCTGATCTTTTTTTGTTAATTTACACTTCAGAACACAATTGTTTTTTGTGTTTTCAGACTAATTTTTTTCCTAGATCTAGACCAGAGGGAATAAAATATTTTTTTAGATTAACTTGGACATAAAAATTTAAAACCCTCCGTCTCTTTTCAGAATGGTTGGTGCCTAAATATTAAGATATAACCACATAATTTGCACTTGGTTGTTAATTTTTTTGTTGGCAGAACGATAATGACAAAAATTGATTAAAAAAAATACACGTTGTCGCCCTAGATACGATAACGTAACCCTCATTCCGCTTGTGCTCCATTTAGGGTTACGAATCGGTCTCATTCAACGTATGGGAGCAAATTAAAATTTTCGTTCCGTGAATATTTCAACTTTCTTTTTGCATATCTGGTCATAACTTATTATTCCCAACAATTTTTCAGTAATGGTGATACGAAATAAGTGTTACAATCCCTGTTTCTATCTTCCAGACCGGTTTCGTATTTGAAAATTGTTACTTGTCCGCCATAACAGCTTACGTAGACTCTCGCGATGGGCGGCCGGAGCCTATCCATATATGCCAAATATGGAAAACTGTACTACGATCAAGTCGATTTTACTATAAGATTGATCCAAATAAGGATATCTCAAAAACGAGGCACGTGCGCGTGAACTAGCAACTTGTAAGCAAAATGTCGGACAGAAAGAAGATTTCATGCATTCAAATTTTCAGATGGATATTGATTGATTAAGTCTACCATTGATTGATGCAGCGTTTACTTAACACCTCAAGGTTTACCTAAATATTTTATCTTTCACCCAACGGTTAATTTTTCCAACCACTTGCAACGGAATTAGGACAAAAAACCGCCCGGTGTGAATCACTCCGTGCGGTGCTCCCATAGGTTGAATGGGACCGATTCGTAACCCTAAATGGAGCACAAGCGGAATGAGGGTTACGTTATCGTATCTAGTTGTCGCCCTTGACCCGCGTTAATATTGGCTTTGGAACTCTTCTGCTTCCCGACTGTATGTACACGATTTCATTATTTTATCTTTATTAGAAATTCCTATTAACGTTCTAGATAATGAAGAGAAATATCGGAGCACAACAATCATTTAGTGATCGGGCCTATTTACGGTGTTCGACAACAGATTGGTTTTTGACATGAAAATTGAAATGCGCATCAATCGGCGCAGAGACAGCGAAATTTTGAGTGGAGTTCATGTTGCACGATCGTCAGTTTTCTCTGTAGTGTCTTGTAGTAGATCATTATTTGTCCGTTTTCTTATCGCTATGGTGTTGTCTAGAGCTGTCCATCATGTCGATTTACGGCTGCTGCTTATCCCTTTGGTAGGCATAGCTTCAAACTTTTCTTTAACCCTTTGACCCTCAAAATTCATGACGTCACAGTAATCGTTACGTATATCGGGACCTTACAGTTTAGGATAAACTTTGAGAATGGCACGAAAATCTCAGATCATACCGCACATTGTGCAATTTCAAGTCGAAGAGATATTTCCGACACCTAATAGGTAATTTATGTTTTTGTTAAGAAGTGGTCGTTAATGATGGTCCTTTACAAGACCATATATCCTTTTCACGTCTTTAAAAAAAGGGGGGGGGGGGGGGGGGGNAGGGTGGGGGGTACCAATCACGCAATCACGCTTAAAATTTGGCAAAATCACTTTACGCTTAGATATTTAGAATAGATATTTCACATTTCACGCTTTATATCTGCATGGATTGATTACCGTTTATTGTCGGGGACTTCTTGGTATACTTTTCACACCCCTTTTTCAAAGTAGTAGCATGATGTGTGTCCCCGACTCTCCCAATTCCTCTGCCCCCGTATGTACAGTATGTGGCCAAAAGTATTGACGCATGTAAAAAAATCTATATAATCAACCAAAACCATATTTTTTCAAAAAATTATTGTGAAGTCATTTCTGGATAGATGTTAACAAATTTTACACGGCCCGGGTGGCTCAATGAGTTAGGTCGCTGGATCTAACAACTCGTACAAGCCTATCACCAATACGGTGTGGGTTCGCGCCCGGCTTTGTAAATTACAAAAAAGGGTGCACTCGACTCACAACCGCAAGTGATAAAGTTTACCAGTTGCTTGCCCATGGTCGGTGGTTCTCTCCGGGTACTCCGGCTTCCTCCACCACTAAAACTGGTCGCCATGATATAGCTGAAATATTGCTGAAAGTGGCGTTAAACACCAAAAATCAAATCAAATCTATATTTTGTTTGTTTATTTGCTCATTATGTTTATATGAGTGGTTTTTATTTGTACATAATTTAAACATGATTGTTGATTTTTAGGATTTATTTTTAGTTGAAATATATAAGAAAATCAAAGTCAATTTTTATTTGTTGTGTTTAAATTATGTACAAATTAAAACCACTCATATAAACATAATGATCAAATAAACAATTGAAATATAGACAATTCCGAATGTTTTGGTGTAAAATTTGTTAAAATCTACCCAGAAATGACTTCACAATAATTTTTTGAAAAAATATTGTTTTGGTTGATTATATAGGGATTTTTTTTACATGCGCCAATACTTTTGGCCACACACTGTACAGTCAATGGACATAAGTATTCGCCACCCTCGATTTTACGCTATATATTTCATATAAAACCACGTTTAAATTTCTTTTTTGATTAAGAAGTAATTTCTGAACGGATTTTGATCATTTTTGCACCAGAAGAAGCAGAAATATTTAAAGATTATTTGTTTATTTTAGCACGATTTTCTGTCAGATTGCATTTATTTTCTTATGATTTAAAGAATTTGTTTTGTTTTCTGACGTCAAATTTGCTATATATATTTAACCAAAATAAAATCGGAAAAATCAACATTTATGTTTAAATCACCAGAAAACATAAACCATGCAGACAAATATTACTATCAGATAAACAAATAAAATTCAAAGAATTCTGGTGTCTTGAAATAAATTTCATAAAAATCTGCCCAGAGATGGCTTTAAAATATTTGTTTGAAAAAATGTGGTTTTATATGAAATATATAGTAAAAAATCGAGAGTGGCGAATACTTATGTCCATTGACTGTATATGGCCACATTTTTGTAATTTATTTTTTTTATATATCATGATTCTGTACACACAATTTTTCAGTACACAAGAGTTACAATGTAAGCTACAAATTTGATAAATATGATATATCTTCATATAAAAAACATAGAATATAGAAGATGAGTTTCATTTCCTTATGATTTGCTCGCCATTAGATAACTGTAGAGCAAAATATTTTAATAATATAAAAAGGTTATATACCAATTTTGAGAACTTATCAACAGAAGATAAAATATGGTTACTATCATGTGAAGATAAAGAAATTATTTCATTAACATCTAAACTATTGATTTATTTAAAGAAAGAAAACAGAATTACTTTAAAAAAAATAAATAAAAAAGATAAAATAGAATAAATAAATAAATAAATAAATAAATAATACATTAGAATATTATGCTTTTATGGGTTGTCTCCCCCTTGACCTTCAGAGTCACAGTGTGTCTTCAAAACTTTTTCTTTATCTTTTTCTTTTTTTTCTTTTTTTGTATTGTCTTAATATGTCTTCAAATTACATTTAATTATCACAAATCATATGTGTATTTTATGTTCTTTAATTTGTAAATGATTATTCTGCCCAGTATTGGGCTCCATGATCAGAAAATAAAATATCTTGTATCTTGTATCTTGTATAAAAAACACAAATGTAACATACTGAGCAATAACATGATGACATATTTCCTCCAACTAGTTCTCCTGCTCTAAACACGAGGTGACACATCTGAACGAATAATAATAATAATAAAAATAATAATAGATATAATAATTAACTTAATTTTTTTTTATTTATATATAATATATTATAAGTATTTAATATTATATATAATTATTTACTACATAATTGTGAGGAAATGCAATTAATAGGTGGGGTATTTCAGAAGCACCATCCCTTGGTGTTTTTAGCAGGTTTACTGCTTGTTAAGGAATATGCAACATATGTAAAGTTTCGCACTGGATGTGAGATACAGGGGACAAATCAGAACATGATCCACTGAATAATATACAATTACTATCTTTTGATGAGGTAAATGTGTGGATTTATTGACTTTTGAAAAAAAAAATGATATTCACTGAGCCCGAAAGGGCGAAGTGAATATCATTTTTTTTTTTTCAAAAGTCAATTAATCCACACATTTACAGAATCAAAAGACAGTAATTGTTTTATTCTATATTTCGAGGAAATAGTGGTTTTCTGAAATAAAAAAAAAAAGTTACATGTCAACTGTCCTGAGGTAGTGCTACATTATTGTTTACATCACGACCATGCTATTATCTGAATCTTTATCATTTAATACATATTATTCTAATGCTCCGTCCGACATTGGTTGATTAAAATAAAACATTCCTTAAAAAAAAAATCCATTTTCCAAAAATAGTAACACGTGAGATTTACCGCGGTGAATATTACATCTGAGGAGGTGAATACGTCTTTTTATTTTAAAAAATGATTTAGGTAGAAATCTATGCTAAAGAATTTACTAATATAGAATAATTATATTTATATCTTTAGACATTTAAACAAAGTATTTCAAAAAATTTTGACGCTCAACCGTCTTCGTCAGTTGCAAAACATAAACTGCCAAGAGATACAAAAAAACAACAAGACAACGTCATAACGTCTAATCGTGCTACTATGACATCGTAAAAAATTATTAACTAAAAATGATCCTGAACATTATGAATAAATAAATAAGAAAAAACAACACAATATATAGGCAGACCCGCGAATCATTGTTCATTAAGATGTGTAACACTCAACAAGAGGGTATAAACAAAAGAAAATAATCGGTCTAACAGGTTTTAAATTACACAAAGGTTGATCTTGAGCTTTTTGTATTTTATTTATTCATAATGTTCAGGATCATTTTTAGTTAATAATTTTTTACGACGTCATAGTAGCACGATTAGACGTTATGACGTTGTCTTGTTGTTTTTTTTTGTATCTCTTGGCAGTTTATGTTTTGCAACTGACGAAGTCGGATGTGCAGTCGAAAATTTTTGCAATACTTTGTTTAAATGTTTTTATAATCTCCGTGAAGAAATATTTTGTTTGATTGTATATCTTTAGAAATATAAAAACCCCAAACTATGTCCTTTTTCTTTTGTGTGTATGTCTCATTTATCAATCCAGTGTTGTCAGTAAAATTTTGAATAGGTGGCAAAATTTTCAGAATAGGCGGCAGAAAAATCAGGCGGGTGTTTGGGGGCCATCAAGGACCCCTGACGCTTAAATGATGTAAAATCCTGCATTCTGAGCATTTCATGGGGCTAAAATTACTTTATTTCTTGTCCTAGTTTTTACTGCATAATCTTCAATTATTGTTGCTAATGTCCATTGAGATTGATTGAGCAAATATTTAGTAGAACAGATTAAAAGGAACCGTACTTAACTAACGTAGGTATTATTTCATAACAAAAAAAAATATTTTGTTGATTCAATTCCAGAAAATTAGCAATAAATTTTATCAATAAATTTCACATCCAAATTCACTGTCACTATCATCAGCGTGAGTCACTAAATTTTTGGCATCAATTAAGCATTTCACAATTTTTAGTTATAGCAATGTATCTTCTTTAGTAACAGAAATTATGTACCAGAAAAGATTTACCGGTACAATAATGTTTGATTTTAAACATGCATCTTATTATATATAATGTCGGGGATATTCTCAAATAAGGAAATACTCAAATTTGATTGGCTGAGTTCCTTATTTGAGAATATTCTCGATCAGACTTAGTAAATTCTCAAGTTTTGTGGCTCCGGGGCCAGTTGGTCAATATTCATTGAGCAATTGGTAAATACATTCGTTAAATGGTACAGGAAATCCGGTATAACATTTTAATTCATAGATATATTTAAATATTAATCACTCAATACCCCCTCCAGATCTAACCATTTTCTTTTAACGTGTTCCCTTTTTATACTGGGGACAGATATATCATTGATGCCTTTTCAATATTAAGAGCATGCATCTATTTAAGAAATGCAAGATTCTGGATTAAGAACAATGCATTTACATAGATCTGCAAACATGTATATAATATATCAAAATAATTAAAACCATTGTTGATTGTATCCTAAGCTATGTTCAGTTGGCCCAAGGATTTCAAATGTCCTTTACATTAAAGGGCAAGATAGATTTTCAGAAAATTACCAAACATGATTACATTGCACAAAAATATGAACCAGACTTTCCTTATTTTCAATACAAAATGAACAAAGTTCTGTTTCTTTTAACCCACATTTATACAGAAAGGAATTTGTAGTTAAGAATCTGTTGTGCAGGTTTATGTTGGAAGTCCTGTAATTTAGTATCTTTTGAAATGGAGTATATAAAACTCTAATCTTCAATAACAAATTACGTTTCCCATTTACTCTGTTACATAATAAAGAAAGCTATTTTACATTGAACTACAGTCAAACCTGTACTAAGAGGTCACCTTTGGGACAAAGAAAAAGTGGCCTTATAAGACAGGTGACTTCTTAAAAGAGGTTCAATTCATATGAAATTTTCTATAACAGGACAAGTAAACGTGACCTCTTAATACAGGTGAATGCTTAATAGAGGTGACTGCATTGGCAGGTTTGACTGTAATGTTTTGAAAAGTATTTACATGATGTAGAGTCACTTTTCAGTCTATCAACAATGTCATTTTCAATTAAGTCTAATTTTCCTATCCCTTCTAGTTCTAGTTCTACCAGAAGTTTCCATCTATGTGGAATAGCACTTAGAATACTGAATTTATAGATATTAAATTTAATCTTATATTAAGTGATCCATAAATTCTGCATTTTATACATTAAAAACATTTTGTTTTCTGGTATTTACAAAAATATACCATTTTTACAACTGAGTTTAACCATATGGACTGGCTCAAGACCTGTTGAATATCTATAAACTCCTCCTTGTCCTGTTTCAATTCTGACAAGTTGAAGTTAAAAAAATATCTCTCTAAAATGATTAATGTTTTCTGATATTTTTTCTAGACCCTCTTGACTCAAGTATATATGTATAATACATTAATTCCTCCTTATTTTTGTAAATGACCCAGTAGAAGAATTTGGTTGAAAGGGTCAAATGATTTATGAAGCCATGTCATTTTCAGGATTGAATTTGTAGCATTTTAAATAGCCCCCTTCTTCATCATCAGTGATAATAATAAATCTCTTTATCTTGTCCTTTTTACCATTCCATAAAAAATTTATTAAATACTTCTTGAATATCATTCAAAACTGAATCTGTGGAGGGTCTGGTAAAACAGTAAGACATTGAACTAGAATAGGAAGAGTGAGGCTCATAATAATATTAACTTTACCAATGTATTTAAGGTCTCTTATATATATAAATAAGACCACAAGTTTAGTATTTTTTGACTGATGGAAATTGTTCATTAAAATTAATTACCGGTACATAGTGTTTTATCAGATTCTGACCAATAAAAAGTAATAACTAAATCCAAATAATAAAAAAAGAACAAAAATTATGTAGATTAACATTAAAAAATATAGATAAAAATACATACATTTTGTAGATTAAAAAAAAAAAAAAAAAATTAAATTTAAAATAATTGATAAACGTTTACAAGTTAAGTAAAACCAGTCTATATGTTCCTATATCATTAAATGAGAAGCCGTCGTGGCTGTGATCGTATGGTAGTTGGATTTATAATGAGAAGCTGTCGTGGCCGTGATCGTATGGTAGTTGGATTTATGTAATCGGTGCTTAACCTCTAAAGTTGTGAATTCAAATCTCAATCAGGGCGAGGTGTACAACATTATTTGATAAAGTTTGTCAGTGACTTGCGACAGATTGGTGGTTTTCTCCGGGTCCTCCTGTTTCCTCCACCAATAAAACTGACCGCCACGATATAACTGAAATATTGTTAAACACAAACAAACAAACATTAAATGTAAATGAAGAGTAACAACAATCTACAGTAAAACCTCGTTATAATGCCCCCCCTCGTTTCATTTGCCACCTCACTTACCGCCATAAATTTTGGGCGTTTTTATTGCAAAGAAACCAGTTTGAGTTTGGTTTTTCGGTTTAGAAACTGGTTCGAAACTGGTTTGAAACTAGTTCATTGGTTTGTCTTTTGTAATAAATAGATGGTTTTATACATACAAATAAAAATGGCTGATGTGTATGTGATCAATATTTTAATGCAATAAATAAACGAGTATACAGTTTTTTTTTCCAAAATAGCATTACAATAGACTTTTTAAAGTTTCATGCTTGTGTCAGACATATTTGCTAGACAGCAATCTTTTAACCCCTTATGTAGACTTTGCAGTCAAAAAGGGCTCATTAAATCAACTGAACATAAATTATTATCACTGGTAAAGCATGGATGGTCATTAAATTGCTCTAAACAATCAAACTGTTCGAGACAAATGCTGCACTCCAAAATCAAAACTTCAGCAGTTGCCATTTTGAACAGATGTCAAACTGTCGAAACCACACCCGGAGGTGGTTTGATGAGTTTTAGAAACTAGTTTCAGTTTAACGCCGATAAATAAAAAAAAACGGTTTGGGTTTAAAACTGGTTCAAAACCAGTTTGGACAATAAATACAAAGTTTGAAAAACCGAGTTAAAACCTAAACTGGTTTCTCTGCAATAAAAACGCCCTTTGTGTGTCCCCTTTTCTAATTTCCCCATTGATTCTATAATACATTTCCCTCGACCTATCACCAAACCCCTTTATAATGCCAAAATCTGGCTGGACAAATGGTGGCAATATAATGAGGTTTTACTGTATATGTTTCTAAGTTTACTCCGCAGCCTCCCCCTCCCACTAACAATCAAAGTTGAGCTGAGCACAGGGGTGGGGGGGGGGGGGCAATGGCAAATATATCAGAAATACATAGCTGTAGAATTCTTATTATGTGTTATATTGTAATGTGAAATCACAGTTGTCTAATTGCAATAAAATATTCCACTATACTTTAAGACAGACTATAGCTGAAACGTATGGAACAAAACATATATAGTTTTATATATATTTCCTTTTTCTTTTCTTTTGATTTATATCTGAAAGAAATTGGATTTCTTATTATTTGTTGTAAAGAATTTAATGTTATGATCTTGCCTAAAATATGTAACATTTGATATTGCAGGCGGATATCTATCAATAGTAACACAGTTTTGAAGCGGCCATATAGTTGTGGGTTTAGGTACGAAGCCCAACAACGTGCAGTTGAAGTAAAGAAAATTATATTACAAAGGACAGCTGATAGAGGATACCAGGTACATGATAAATATAATATATATAGATTATTCCATGGTATATGAACAAGGGCTGATAAAGAGCATGATATGAAAAATTACATGTTTTAAATACATTTTTTGTAGATTATTACATGGCATTTTTCATATCATACCCTTTACCAGCACTACTATAAATGAAACAGGGGCTGATAAAGGGTATGATATGAAAAAATGACATGTTATGATGTGTTTATCATATACTTCAACAGAGGAAATAACTGATTTGTACCAAAATGTTTAGTCATTTTTGGCTAGAATTAAATACATATTTATAGAACAAGAAATTTATTGTTTTAATATGCAAATCCAATAAATGCACAGTTTTAGCACTTTCAAAATCATAAGAGAGAAAATTGGCAGTTAATAATTTTCTGTGCAAATATTCACTAAAACAGATTAGTCTGCAATGATTGTAAACACATTTTTCCGGAAATTCAAGAAGCGAACTTACGAACATTGACGGAAAGGAGTTAATAAATTTGCTTTATCAGCCCGCTTGGGCCATTCTTGTGAAACTCTGTGAAATAAACATAATTCCTCTTATTACTTTAAACAAAAACTCAAAGTTTTATTACAGGGTAAAATATTAGCTATATTATCTACAAGTATATGATAAATATAGATTATTACATGGCATTTTTCATATCATACCCATTATCAACACTAGGTCATGATATCAGCCTGAGAGCCAATAGGGTATGATATGAAAATATGACATGCTTTGATGTGTTTATCATATGCTTCAACAGAGGAAATAGCTGATTTGTACCAAAATGTTTAGTCATTTTTGGTTAGAATTAAATGTATGCAAGAAGTTTATTGTTTTAATATGCAAATCCAATAAATGCACTTTTTTTTTAGCATTTTCAATGTTACAGTTCCTACATATGTATGTAAACATTTTTAATCAAAGCTAAGGTTCTCCTCCCCCAGGCATAGGTGACCTTAGCCAATTGTGGATATCTTGTTTAGGCCCATTGGTTTTATTGCTCCCAAAACTTAAAATCATTTAGCTTTCCATTCTGTCGATTTTGAGCGTACCTGATGAAGGTTATTCCCGAAACATGTCGTGCGCACTAAATTTTATATCCACTTTTTTATTGAATGACTTGCATTTGTTTTGCTGATTTCTGACTTTCTTTAACTACCAACAAGTCTATTGTAAATGGTTGAATTATTCTATTTTTAAAATCGGAATAGGAATATATTTTTAGCGACTTTCGATGAACTCTATTTTACTTCATGTCAGATTTACAGTTCAGTTTTTGGAGCTAATATTAGCATTACAAGATATTTTGAATTAACTATAGAGCTTATGTAAGACATAATAATGTCCTGTGAAATTGTGTCCCGTTGTGTTATATTTGTAATGAAAAACCTTGCACAGACCGAACGAAGTCATCGCTGTGCTTTATTCTGTCCTCGGACTTTATCATAGGAGACAATTGTAAGGGCGGACACTATTTAATGTTACACTTACAATAATAAAACTTTTGAGTACGAGTTTTAGACTCATACTCTAAAATTGTCCAATCAGATTGCTGTATTTTTCTGATATGACGTTTTGAATGGATGCTTGCAGAATATGAATAAAAAAACACTTGACAATGTCATTGCTGTAAGGCCAGGAATAAGAATTTAACCAGACACAGATATTCCTCCATAAACAACTGCATTTAATGGGTTAGGGTTTTTGTGTTTAACGCCACTTTCAACAATATTTCAGTTATATCATTGTGGTCAGTTTTATTGGTGGAGGAAACCTGAGTACCTGGAGAAAACCACCGACCTTCCGCAAGTCACTGACAAACTTTATCACATAATATTGTATCAAGTACACCTCTCCTGAGCTGGGTTTGAACTCACACTTTAGTAAGTGGTGATAGACACTGCTTGGATGGGTAGTTATAAATCCAACTCGGGGGCAGATCCAGGATTTCAAGCT
>MJUT01064739.1:18275-50920 GCA_002080005.1 Gigantidas platifrons
AATAGTTCCGAATGGTCTTTTGTATTTTCCATATCTTTTCACTATTCAACCTACTTTTCTTCCGTATTTTCCAAATTTTATCACTATTCGATTGGATTTCTTCTGTATTGTCCATATCTTTTCACTATTCAACTTGCCTTTCTTCCATATTTTTAATATCTTTTCACATTTCAACTTGCATTTCTTCTGTATTTTCCAAATATTTTCACTATTCAACTTACATTTCTTCCATATTTTTCATATCTTTTCACAATTTACTTACTTTTTTTCCATATCTTTTCACTATTCAACTAACTTTTCTTCCATATTTTCCATATCGTTTCACAATTTTCTTCTGTATTTTTTTGTATTTTCCCTATCATTTCACTATTCAACTTACCTTTCTTTCCCATTTTCCAAATCTTTTTACTGTTCAACTTACTTTTCTTCTGTATTTTCCCTATCTTTTCAGTATTCAACCTGCTTTTCTTCCACATTTTTCATATCTTATCACTATTCAACTTACTTTTCTTCCATATCATTTCGCAAATCAACTTACTTTTCTACCATATTTTCCATATCATTTCACTGTTCAACCTACTTATCTTCTCCATTTTCCAAATCGTTTCACTATTCAACTTACTTTTCTTCTGTATTTTCCATATCTTTTCACTATTCAACCTACTTTTCTTCCATATTTTCCAAATCTTATCACTATTCGATTGGGTTTCTTCTGTATTTTCCAAATTTTATCACTATTCGACTTGCCTTTCTTCCATATTTTCCCTATCTTGGGTTTCTTCTGTATTTTCCAAGTTTTTTCACTATTCAACTTACCTTTCTTCCATGTTTTTCCTATCATTTCACTATTCGACTTATCTTTCTTCCATATTTCTTTTCTTTTCTGCTTTATTACCAATCAAATTGAACTCAAATTTTAATAGATACGATAACGTAACCCTCATTCTGCTTGTGCTCCATTTAGGGTTACGAATCGATCTCATTCAACGTATGGGAGCAAATTAAAATTTTCATTCCGTGAATATTTCAACTTTCTTTTTGCATATCTGGTCATATCTTATTATTCCCAACAATTTTTAAGTAATGGTGATACGAAATAAGTGTTACAATCCCTGTTTCTATCTTCAAGACCGGTTTCGTTTTTGAAAATTGTTACTTGTCTGCCATAACACCTTACGTAGACTCTCGCGTTGGGCGGAGCCTATCCATATATGCCAAATATGGAAAACTGTTACTACGTTTTACTATAAAATTGATCCAAATAAGGATATCTCAAAAATGAGGCAAGTGCGTGCGAACTAGCAACTTGTAAACAAAATGTCGGACAGAAAGAAGATTTTATGCATTCAAATTTTCAGATGGGTATAAGTCTACCATGGATTGCTGCAGCGATTATTTAACACCTCAAGGTTTACCTAAATATATTTATCTTTCACCCCCGTTAATTTTTCCAACCACTTACAACGGAATTGGGACAAAAAACCGCCCGGTGTGAATCACTCCGCGCGCTGCTCCCATACATTGAATGGGATTGATTCGTAACCTAAATGGAGCACAAGCGGAATGTGTGTTACGTTATCGTATCTAAAATTTTAACTGCAGCTACATGGCAATGAGTAGTTTAACATATATTCTGGGTTTTTCTGTGAGATTTTTTCAGCCAGTTTATTCCGTTTAGGAATATTATGAGATAAAAATCACAGCAAAATCTTTTGCTCAGAAATTTGAGTTGAAAAGATCTTTGGATGACCCACTTTCAAAATTATGTGTAACACCTCCCCCCCCCCCCATTTCTATCAACTTTAGATGTCAAATTGAAAACCAGGTGAGTGATTACAGGCTCCTGGGAGCCTCTAGTTTGCACTATTTAACTTGCCTTTCTTCCATGTTTTCCCTATCATCTCACTATTCGACTTACCTTTCTTCCATATTTTCCCTATCATTTCACTATTCAACCTACTTTTCTTCCCCATTTTCCAAATCTTTTCACTATTCAACTTACTTTTCTTCTGTATTTTCCCTATCTTTTCAGTATTCAACCTACTTTTCTTCCATATTTTCCAAATCTTTTCACTATTCGACTTTGGTTTCTTCTGTATTTTCCAAATTTTTTCACTATTCAACTTACCTTTCTTCCATGTTTTCCCTATCATTTCAATATTCGACTTACCTTTCTTCCATATTTTCCCTATCTTGGGTTTCTTATGTATTATCCAAATTTGTTCACTATTCAACTTACCTTTCTTCCATGTTTTCCTTATTATTTCACAATTCAACCTACTTTTCTTTCATATTTTCCAAATCTTATCACTGTTCGATTGGGTTTCTTCTGTATTTTCCAAATTTTTTCACTATTCAACTTACTTTTCTTCTGTATTTTCCCTATCTTTTCACTATTCAACCTACTTTTCTTCCATATTTTCCAAATCTTATCACTATTTGATTGGGTTTCTTCTGTATTGTCCATATCTTTCCACTATTTGACTTGCCTTTCTTCCATATTTTCCCTATCTTGGGTTTCTTCTGTATTTTCCAAATCTTTTCACTATTCGAATTGCCTTTCTTCCATATTTTCCATATCTTATCACTATTCGTCTTGCCTTTCTTCGATATTTTCCCTATCTTTTCACTATTTTCTTCTGTGTTTTACAAATCTTTTCACTATTCAACTTACTTTTCCATAATTTCCCTATCTTTTCACTATTCAACTTGGCTTTCTTCCGTATTTTTCCTATCTTTTCACTATTCAACTTACTTTTCTTCTGTATTTTCCATATCATTTCACAATTTTCTTCTGTATTTTCCAAATCATTTCACTATTCAACTTACTTTTCTTCTGTATTTTTCATATTATTTCACTATTCAACCTACTGGAATATCTGAAATAAACAACTGATATTTTTTTTTAAACATTGCGATTTGTAAAAGACGTTCGGAAGTAGCATGGCGACTGGATGTGACGTGACCGTTCCCTCGGTGCGCAACTGCAATATCCGATCGGAAGTGCCCTCGGGGTGCTCTCTAGGACATCCGCATCTATATGAAATTTATCCCTCCTCCTCCAAAGGAAACAGGTTACGACTATACTCCTCCGAAGGAAACAGGCTATGATTATACTCCTCCTCCTCCTCCGAAGGAAACTGGCTACCATTATACTCCTTTTCCTCCTCCTCCGAAAGAAACTGGCTACGACTATGCTCCATCTTTTCACTATTCAACTTACCTTTCTTCCATGTTTTCCCTATCATTTCACTATTCAACTTACTTTTCTTCCAAATCTTTTCATATTCAACTTACTTTTCTTCCATATTTTTCATATCTTTTCACTATTCAACTTGGGTTTCTTCCATATTTTTCCTATCTTTTCACTATTTTCTTCCATATTTTCCATATCATTTCACATTTTGACTTACTTGTTTTAAATTTCCACAATTCAATTTATTTTACATAGCAACCTGACACAATGTTCTATTTTTAGATCAATAGGAAAACTTACTTCCTGAACAGGGGTTTTAGTATATATTTACCTGCCAAAGGCAATCAAATATATGTATATAAGTTTAAATATATCTATTTTCCTGCCAAGTGCAAGTAACTCTCTGTATATAAGTGTAGCAATCGATTTTCAAATAGCCATTTCTTGATACGTATTATATAGTATTTCTCTTTCTGCACAGATATATGTCCAAATACAGAGTCATGACCCCCTTTATCCTCCACATAAAGAGTTATGTCCTCTACTGCGGTGTTATCCCATGTAAATAATTATGTCCCCCACTGCAGTGTTAAACCTCAACATAAAGAGTTATTTCCCCTACTTTAATATTATCCTTGCACATACAGAGTTGTAACTTATTCCCCACATAAAGAGTTATGTCCCCTATTACAGTGTTATCCCTTCAGATACAGAATTATTTCCCCTTACTGTAGGGCATAATGTAAACTTAAATATTCGAATGATTCTTTCAAATCAGAATTTTCTTCTCCCCATGTTTGCTGATTTCCAACATTAATTCTGCTTTGCTAATTCTGGAAATATAAAAGAATGATTAAAATCCTAACTTCATATGCCATGACTATGATATTGTGGTGTTTACTCTCAGAACAGTGAAATTTATATAAGCATATTAAAACTCTGTAAAATGAATATAACTTGCAACGTTAGTTGTTTTCCGCGTACATGACGTCATAAGACATTTCATTTTACCGTACTTTTTCAAACCGTAACATTTGAAATGCTACGTTACTTGTTTTCCACGTACATGACGTCATTTTCCGCGTATCATTTTCCCGTAGTTTTCATTTTCGTCACAGAATCTATTTTTTTTTCTACCGGAAGTGACGTCACCGGAAATGACCTCACCGGAAATGATGTCAGAAGTCATGTGACCGGAAATGACGTCTGTCTCGTGACCGGAAGTGACATCATTTTCCTCGCACTTTTTCTTACTATGGTAGTAGCACAAAATGTTGGTACACACCCCACAGACAGGGGAAAATGGCGTCACTTTGGAAAATGGGGAAGAAAAGTAAATGAAATAGTGAAATGATAGGGAAAATATGGAAGAAAGATAAGTCGAATAGTGAAATGATAGGGAAAACATGTAAGAAAGGTTAGTTGAATAGTGAAAAAATTTGGAAAATACAGAAGAAACCCAAGATAGGGAAAATATGGAAGAAAGGCAAGTCGAATAGTGATAAAATTTGGAAAATACAGAAGAAACCCAATCGAATAGTGATAAGATTTGGAAAATATGGAAGAAAAATAGGTTGAAATGTGAAAAGATAGGGAAAATATGGAAGAAAAGTAAGTTGAATAGTGAAAAGATATGGAAATTATGGAAGAAATGTAAGTCGAATATAGAAATAATAGGGAAAACATGGAAGAAAGGTAAGTTGAATAGTGAAAAAATATGGAAAATTCAGAAGAAACCCAAGTCAAATAGTGAAAAGATATGGACAATACAGAAGAAACCCAATCGAATAGTGATAAGATTTGGAAAATATGGAGGAAAAGTAGGCTGAATACTGAAAAGATAGGGAAAATACAGAAGAAAAGTAAGTTGAATAGTGAAAAGATTTGGAAAATGGGGAAGAAAAGTAAGTTGAATAGTGAAATGATAGGGAAAATATGGAAGAAAGATACGTCGAATAGTGAAATGTTAGGGAAAACATGGAAAAAAGGTAAGTTGAATAGTGAAAAAAAATTTGGAAAATACAGAAGAAACCCAAGTCGAATAGTGATAAAATTTGGAAAATACAGAAGAAACCCAAGTTAAGTAGTGATAAGATTTGGAAAATATGGAAGAAAAATAGGTTGAATAGTGATAACATTTGGAAAATAAGGAAGAAAAGTAGGTTGAATAGTGAAAAGATATGGAAAATACAGAAGAAAAGTAAGTTGAATAGTGAAAAGATTTGGAAAATGGGGAAGAAAAGTAGGTTGAACAGTGAAATGATATGGAAAATATGGTAGAAAAGTAAGTTGAAATATGAAATGATATGGAAGAAAAGTAAGTTGTATAGTGATAAGATATGAAAAATATGGAAGAAAAGCAGGTTGAATACTGAAAAGATAGGGAAAATACAGAAGAAAAGTAAGTTGAATAGTGAAAAGATTTGGAAAATGGGGAAGAAAAGTAAGTTGAATAGTGAAATGATAGGGAAAATACAGAAAACAATTGTGAAATGATATGGAAAATATGGAAGAAAAGTAAGTTGAATAGTGAAAAGATATGGAAATTATGGAAAAAAAGTAAGTAAATTGTGAAAAGATATGAAAAATATGGAAGAAATGTAAGTTGAATAGTGAAAATATTTGGAAAATACAGAAGAAATGTAAGTTGAAATGTGAAAATATATTAAAAATATGGAAGAAAGGCAAGTCGAATAGTGAAAAGATATGGACAATACAGAAGAAACCCAATCGAATAGTGATAAGATTTGGTAAATATGGAAGAAAAGTAGATTGAATAGTGAAAAGATATGGAAAATACAAAAGACCATTCGGAACTATTCGACACAGCGTAAGTGTATTGTAACTGATACAAAAGACCATTCGGAACTATCCGACACAGAATAGGTGTATTGTAACTGAAAAAAGGTACGGGGGAAAAAGTACGCGAAAAAAAAGTACGGGGAAAAAAAGTACGCGAAAAAAAAAGTACGGGGAAAAAAGTACGGTGAAAAAAGTCCGGGAAACCCGGTTGCGCTTGCGCGCATTTACCCCTTCGGGGTGACTTCCGGTAACACCACCTCGCACCACCTCCTCAAATAATAATTTGTCCGTCCCCATATACTACTGTTGTTTCAGTGAGCTAGAACTATAAAATTCCAACTAAGCATGTTGGTCTAGTACAAAGCGGATCCCATCATCTCATTGAAAATTAACTTGTTCTCACCGTGATACAGCTGACAAATTTCTGAATTGGCGTTAAACAACAATAACTCACTAACCTATGTAGCCAATCCCAACAAATATGAATTCGCATCGGTGGTGCTCGTTTCGAGTGTAGTAGATCGTGGGTTCGGGTCAAACCAAAGACTATGAAATTGGTATTTGTTGTTTAAGGAGAAAAACTGATTGTCTCGGAATCAGGCTAAGCGTGTTGGTCTAGTATAAAGCGGTTATCATCATCATCTCATTGAAAATTAACTTGTTCTCGCCATGATATAGCTGAATATTTGCTGAGTTGGCGTTAAACAACAATCACTCACTCACTAATGTAGTCTTGTTGTATACCAATCCCAACAAATATGTATCTGAATCAAATCTGAGATTGTGTATATAATAACAACAGACACAGGGGTTAGAGTCATGGTGTTTAACGCCACTTTTATCAATATGTCAGCTATATCGTGGAGGTAAGTTTTATTGGTGGAGGAAACCGGAGAAAACCATCGACCTGCCGCAAGTCTGTTTGTTTGTTTGTTTAGTGGTGTTTAACGCCACTTTCAACAATATTTCAGTTATTTCGTGGCGGTCAGTTTTATTAGTGGAGGAAACCGGAGGACCCGGAGAAAACAACTGACCTGTCGCAAGTCACTGTCAAACTTTGTCACATAATGTTAAACACCTCGCCCTGGTCGAGATTTGAACTCACACAACATCAGTGATGATAGGCACTGATTGCATAGGTAGTTGTAAATCCTACTAACATTTATACGATCGCTGCCACGACGGCCGCAAGTCACTGACAAACTTTATCACATCATGTTATATCGATTACACCTCGCCTGAGGAGGGTTTCGAACTCACAACGTTAGTGGTGACAGGCACTAATTGCATAGGTAGTTGTGTATCCAACTTCAATACGATCACGACCACGACGGCCCCGTCTTATAAACCACAAAATTGGAAGTACATGTAGTCAAATTGTACGAAAAAAAATGTTTACAAAACAGTTAGAAAGTTTGAACTGGGATTTTTTTTGACAATTCAACCATCAACAAACAATCACAACTCAAATCATGGACTTATTTGCCAATTGAATTCAAGGTCCAGCTTGGGAGCGGCACAAAAATGTGGCAGAGTTAAACATGTAAATAGGGTCAACACTTTTTTGTTGAGCTCATCGACCAAATAGGGCCATGTGAGCTATTGCAATCACTTCACACCCATATTCTTCTGTAAACCTTCTCAAATGTATGATTCCCTGACATCATTGGACCAATTTGAATCAAACTTTGTCTGAATGATCCTTAAGGCGGTGACGGTCCAATAGTCCGAAGGTCCAACAGTCACTGAGAAGGTTATAGTCCCAAACCCTAATAGATATTTTTTTTTATTTCGACAGGAGCTCGATAAACTGATTTTAAGCATTTTTAGTGAATCATCTTTGAATAGAAGATAAAAGATGAATTCCCTTTGTTAGAGAGGGCCCGGGTGGCTCAATGAGTTAGATAGTTGGATTACATAACAACTCATACAAGCCTATCACCAATATGGCGTGTGCTTGCGCCGGGTTTTATAAATTACAAAAAGGTGCACTCGACTCGCAACCGCAAGTGATAAAGTTTAACAGTTGCTTATCCACGGTCGGTGGTTCTCTCCGGGTCGCCATGGTTGGATATAAAATACATATGGCTATGCAATCAGTGGATATCACCACTAACGTTGCGATTTCGAATCCCGATCATGAGCCGGATACATTAAAGGCCTGTTTTTTAATTCTTTACCATTAACCTGGTTTTACACTTTTTTATGGTTGAGTGTTTTTTTACGGTGTGGAATTTAACCATGCGGTTAAATGGTTAAAGAACATCTTAACCGGGATCGAAGCACGGTTGAATATGTCTGAACCTTGTTAATTACCAGTATATGTGTTTAATAGGAACAGCTGTGTATTATAGACCCATTTCCAAGTTGCTTATTGACATTCTGCATTGTTGTATTTGTCTATAAAGAATTAAATTATTTTATTGGTTGTTTATGTTTTGTTTGTGTGTTTAAGAGTTGAATTGTTTTAGTTGTTAATGAAGAATTAATTTTACTTTGTTAAAAAATAATAAATGAACTAGAAAATTTCTCTTAAATATTGTTCTTCAACTATTGCGTTTTTTTTAATATCTTAAGGATGTTTATGGTTCATGATTTAAACATGTTTCAGGTTGTTTTCAACCATAAACAAGTTTGAGAATTAAAAAAAACAGGCCTTATGTGATGAAGTTTGTCAGTGACTTGCGACAGGTCATAATGGAAATAAGGTGCAATAAATGTACTCGAAGTGAGCAGGGGTACGATTTTTAAACCTGCCGAGTTGCATGACTTGTTGATTATTAGTATCTATATAGGGTCGACACATGCAATTTGATGTTAACATAAGATTGTATGAATAGTAACACGAACAAGTTTGAATAAGGAAAAAGAGATGAAATAATAAAGAAATAAAGAAATTGATTGAAAATAATTTGTAAACAGAAAGTTAGAAAAAAGGGGGTGGGGGTGGTAAGTCCGTGCCACGAGCGCCTGTGCCACCTTTTTACTTCAACAGTGCATTGCTTTGGATGAGCTTTCGGAAGAAAATGTAAATCTCTATTTTAATCTTATTCAAATTATACAACAGGTTTAATAATATAAAAAGTATAATAGTCCCAGGAAATATAGATGAAACTTTTTAACACGTTCCCGCGAAAAACTTGCCAAGAGTTATTTCCCTTAACACAGACCACGCATGCTTAATAGCAGACAGGAAGATCGATAGAAAAACGAAAATATTGATGTTTTGAAATGTTAGCAGGGTAGATATTGAAGCTCATTGTCCAAATAGATACACTTTGGTAAGTTCCAAGGAAAGAAAAAAAAATGTAGAAAACAATGGCTTTCTAAATGAAAAATAAGACTTATGTTATAGACTATATAAATACTGGGACAGGAACAACACATGTTGTTTCTCACACAATTTTCACTTAGTTTCTAGTCAGTACTCAGTAGACAAAAAAAAGACAACAGAAACATTTAAATTTATTGTATTGTAAATTATACTGGGAATTATGGAAGGAAATTAATGATTATCTGGAAATTCCAGGATTTTATAATCTTGCATGCCACTATTGGCATTGCCATTGATTAATCATTATTTATTAATGCTACTTCTACTTCTACTACTTCTACCATACTGTGACCACCGTCATCTGGCTGACTATTCTGTCACTTTAGGTGTGCGCATGTGATAAGTTAAATCGGTGCTTTACATATTTACAGTGAGAATAAAAACAGAATGACAAAATATTTTACTTGGTGGTTAGTAGCCTCTTGAGGGATTCGAGGCTACTTGCGGCAGTCACCGAGTTGGGTAAGGTGTTCCAATCCCGGATTGTTCTCGGGTAGAAGGATTCTTTCCTGGTTGTTGTTTTGCATGATGGTAAATGGAAGCAGTTACTGTTTGTATTTCTAAGTTTCCTGTTGGTTGGTATTAATTTGTGATCTACCTCGATATTGACTTCTTTGTTTTTTATCTTATACAACATTGTTAATCTTGCATTTGTCCTTCTCTCTTCCAATGTTTGCCACTTCAGATTTCCCAGCATGTCATTAACCGATGATTTATTATGGTACCTGTTTGTAACGAATCGTGCTGCTCTTCTCTGTACCATTTCTAATTTATACTTGTCCTTCTGCAGATATGGATCCCAGACTGGGCTAGCATACTCCACCGTTGGTCGTACTAGGGAGATGTAAGCATTTTCTTTGATTTTACTGTTGGATATATTCAGATTTCTTTTCAGAAATCCAATAGTTTTATTTGCTTTTTGACTGATGTTTGTTATATGGCTTTCCCACTTCAAGTTTGATGTAATTGTTATGCTAAAACCTCAACTTGGCACAAGGCTTGTTGCGAATTATTTTTATCCATCAATTGACAGCTGTACCCAACTAATAAACTAGTGGGGTACAGTTGTCAGTCGAGGTATAGCAATAATTCATGGCAAGCTGTCAGTCGAGTGATGGCAAGCCCCTATGCTAAAACCACAGAAGTCTTAACAAATTATACTAATAACTATTGTAAGTCTGCACACCAATATTGCTTCTGATTTCATTTCTAATGTAAGCATCTTTTTTCTGCAGCACGCTCCCACCTACCAAATATCGTATCGGTCACTGACATTTCGTCCCAATTTTTGCATTCCAAGCCCTCCATACCTGGTAAAGTTTCATGTATAAAACATGTAAACATCAATAAAAAATGTAGAATACAAATGTATGTACATTTTTTTCCATTTGTATTATTAGGTAATGTTCTTGGTATTTTTACATCGTTGTAAAGAAGAATGATGTATCTTTCATTTGATACCTAATTTATATGAAGAAACACACAATGTACATGTAGTTGCCCTCGGAATTGTTATGTGTGCAGACTTTTAATATGACTCTGTATCCATTGGATTATTGTTCATGATATGTGTCACAGTCAGTTAAAATGGTTTGGGAGGGGGGGGGGGGGNGGGGGTGGGGATGAAAACTACTTTCCATGCTTCATCAAACCACAGTCACTTGAAATCCAAATAATTATATAAACATGATCAATGGACTGTTGTTGGACCCATATTATTCCAATTATTTGATAAAGTATGTCAGTGACTTGCAACAGGTCGGTGGTTTACTCCGGGTCCTCCGGTTACCTCCACGATATAACCAGTGATTCAGCTAGCGCTCGTCACTTTCGTCATTGATGATTGATTTTTGAAAATGACGAGTATTTCCCGTACCCAATTCGTCACTTGAATTTTCAATAAATCGTAGAAAAATGTTTGTAAAAATCTATTCTTCTTCATTTGCTGATTAAAACTAATTAGTCACTACAATGACAATTTTATTACATGTTACAAGCCAATCAATGGATTATAGACTTTTTGTTTTGATTGCGTAATCTTTTATCTCACCTGGCTTGATTTACCTGGTTAAAGAAAATGATCCACACAAAGAATTCAATCAACGATAATGATTTTTTTTTTAAGTTATGACATGTACTCAAAATGCCACAGTATGTATTTAAAGTGGACATATTTTTGTAATCGTCATTCATTGCACGATTCATCACAATGTCTGCCACAACGAACTATTTTTGTCACGTTTCCTTTATGAAAGTTATAAACTTTCAGGGGTTGAAAATTCCTCAAATCCGACGCCCGGGACTAGAAAATTGAAACTTCGGGCTTGCCGTTTTTTCCATGGAAAATGCCCGTCGGGCATGCCTTTAAAAAATAAAAACTCCACTTTTTTCTAAGCGTCTTGTTTTCAATTCAAATGCAAGTATTTGTCAATCGTCTCCTTTCACTGTAAATAAGTACTAAAAAGCTATTTTAAGAACGGTACATTTTTTATTACACATCCTGGATGGATCGATATTCCTCATGAATATTAATGAGTTCCGAATCACCTATACGCTTCCCTATGTAAAGTCAAGTGTCGGAATAACATTGATCAATCGTATGTCTATGTTGACAACTTTTGAGAAAAATATCGTTGCTTAATTTTAATTTTACAGTCAAAAAAGCGGAAAAACGGAAAGTGGATGACGAGCCAACTGATCCTGAAACTCCTAGTAATAAAGATCTTAAGTATGATAAGGAGGAACGAACGAGAACATTTCAAAACTCATGGATAGATAAATTTCCTTGGGTCGTCTTTGACGAGAATGCTCAGGAAATGTACTGCAAGTACTGTAGAAAATTTCCACACTTGTCAGAAAGGAATGATGCCCTTACTCAGGGAACTAAAAATGTACGCATTGATGGACTTAAGTTACATGATAAACACCAGGAGCACTTGTTATGTGTCAAGCATTGGTTTAAGGAACTTGATGATCCCCAGGCAGCTGCCGGCCCTTCACAGGCCTTTGCTAACTTTATCCTGGCTACAAATTGGGACTTGGCAAATCACTGACCGGGCTTGGGTTAAAAAAGTTGAAAAAGCCCTGGGCTTGGGCCTTCCCAAAATAATGTTCAACCCCGGAACTTTGGTTAAAGAAACTTAAAAAATAAAAATGGCACAGGAGTTCACAATCCAGATTATTATCGATCTGTAACCGGGTAACAATTGCATTCTATTTATAGAACTATTTACAAACAGACATGTGTCTGCAATTAAGAAAAAAATAACTACATTATTTTTATTCCAATTGTTGCAATTTGAATATGAGGTCTGAGAAATAATAATTTATTTTACAACTTGGGCCATTGGGCAAATTGCCAGAGAGCATATTTTATTTTTTCCTGCTGAAGACTATACAAATATGAGTTATTACAATTGTTGTGGTATTAGACCAAACCACAGTAGTTTTTGAAAAAGGGTGGGGGTGGTTGAGGGGGTTATTAGAATTTGTGTGGTATTAGCAGTGTAGGAAACCATTTTTTAGCTCACCTGACCACACTTTTCATACTTTCTTCTTCTTCTTTGAAACCACTGAACTGATTTGGACCAAATTTGGCAGAAATGTTCACTGGGAGGTCCTCTACTAAATTTGTTATTTTGGTGCAGATCGGAAATCCAACATGGCCGCCAGGGCCAATAATGTGTTCTGATTGGTTGAAACTTTGAAAATCTTCTTGTCAGAAACTACTCAACCGATGGAATTGTAACATTATAGAAATGATGACTGGATGGTCCTCTACTAAATTTGTTATTTTTGTGCCGATCGCATATCAAAGATGGCCGCCATGACTCGACTTAGTTTTAACATAGAACCCTATGGGAAAAATGTTTAAACATTTTTTCCTCTGGAAGCAGTAAGTCAATTTAAAGCAAACATGACATGAATGGTCCTTAGGTGGTCAACTTTCAAAATAATGTCCTCCATCCAAGATGGCCACCATCAGCAAACATAGTTTTAACATAGGGCCCTATGGGAAAAATGTTTAAATTTTTTTCCCTCTGAAACCAGTAAGCCAATTTAAATCAAACATGGCATGAATGGTCCTTAGGTGGTAAACTTTTAAAATTATGTCCTGTGACCCTGACCTCCATCCAAGATGGCCACCGCCCGCCGTCAGCGAACATAGTTTTAACATAGGACCCTATGGGAAAAATGTTAAAAAATTTTCCCTCTGAAACCAGTTAGTCAATTTAAAGCAAACATGGCATGAATGGTACTTAAATGGTCAACTTTCAAAATTATATCCAGTGACCCAGACCTCCATCCAAGATGGCCACCATCAGCGGACCATTGGACTGTATGGGAATTTCATTGAAAAACCTTTTTGTGAGAAACTACTCAACAAATTGAATATTTTGCATTATATGAATGTTACTTGGATGGTTCTACACCTGATCTATTATTTTGGTGCAGATTGGAAATTCAAGGTGACCTCCATTGGCGGATGAAGTTTAACATACCGGTAGGTCCTTTACCAGAATTGTAATTTTGGTGCTGATCTGTAATTAAACATGGCTGCCAGAGGTAAATAATGTTTTCTGATTCGTCAATCTTTAAGAATCTTCTGGTCAGAAACTACTGATTCAATTGAATTTGTTTTCTGGTGTGAATGATCTATGGATGGTCCTCTACCTAAATTGTAAATTTGGTTCCGATTGGAAATTCAAGATGACCGCCATAGACGAACAAAGTTTAACATAGAAGCCTACAAGACCCAATGGGAATTTGTACTGAGTTGTTCTTCTCAGAAAGTACCAAGCCAGTTGACTTGATTTGTTCTATGCTGCTCCTATCTGCAAACAGAAAGACTTGAAAAATACAACATGTATGCTTGTTGATAACCTTCTTCAAGAATTAAAACTTAAGCAGTCTAATATACTTACCATGGGAGATTTTAATTTTGACTTTAGGTTTTCAGAATTTATGGAGCACACATTACAATAGTAAGCAAATTGTATCTTAAGTCGCAAGAAAATATGAATCTTTGTTAGACTTCACGTTCCTAAGGATTTACCCTGCCAATTATTACCAGGTGAGCGACGACAGGCTCTCCAGAGCCTCTAGTTTCAAACACTCACCATTTTGGCTAGTTGCTTCAAAATTCTACTTGCCAAATTAGAATTGCACTTGCCAAGTTTGGCCAGTGGGTAGATATTTCTACTCGCCAATGATCCAATGCAAATATTTTACATGAGAAATAATAACAAAGATTTATAGCATCTTTATTCATTCTGCATACAAATCAGTTACTTTTTCAATTAACATCATAACTCATGAACTCGATTGCAGTACGTATTTAATTCAATCATGTCTCCGAAATAACTGTTTAGAACATCGAAATTAATTGCTGCAAAATCCGACCCTGACTCGAAAATTACGATTTTTAAAACATTTACCTTTTTACCATGCCCACCCAAACCCAATTTTATTTGCTACCATCAAGTTTTACTCTACCGAATCGGTATTTAAGATAATCTGAATCGCTTGCATTGAACTTTGGGAGGTATATATTAATTTTATTTGATTCTGGTTCGGAAAAGGACAACATCTTTTAGCGTTTTCTATCAATAAAAGAAATCAATATGGCGGACGTGAAACATTCGCTATTCCTATCAACGATTTTGAAGGATTTCTTCATATCTTTTATTGTTGAATCAAAAATTTTACGGAATCATTGACTGAGAAACTACTTCGTCAGGCTGGTTGACAGGGGCAAGTGCTAAATAATCAGAACTCGCCTCACGATGTTCGGTCGCCAGATTGTCGAGTTCTTACACAAACGTACTCGCCGATTTTGTTCTCTTCTCGCTTTTGGCGAGTTGGCGAGCGGTAGTTTCTTTCACTGTATTAGACCAAAGCACAGTAATATTTCAAAAAAAAAAGGGGGGGGGTTTACAATTTATGTGGTATTAGATCAAAATCGAGCAATGTTATGTTTTATCAGTTGGTTGCTAATTTGCAGAGTATGTTCCCATCCTAGGAGGTTTTTCATAGCTTTTCAATCTCCATTACTAACCAATAAAGCAAAGTTACTGATTCTTGTTTATTCATAATTAAATAAAAAAATCTGATCCGCAAAAGTGACTAATGGTCTCAAAATCCTGGCTGAATCCCTGTATAACTGAAATATTGTTGAAAGTGGCGTTAAGCACCATCAAACAAACAAACAAACAAGCATCACTGTGATAGATGTACATGTATCACTCTTCTTAGAGATACTGATATATCTTTTGCTCTGTTTAATCTTTTTACTTATTTTGATATACATACATGTACCTTTTGGGTGATAGTAAGTAACGCATTAAATGTAAAAGAAATTCTAAAGATATATTGAATAGAACAAAACATATTTTCAAATCACCAAGACCAGTGATACGTCCACCACTGTGATTTATCAGGCTATGTCTCTCACTGTACTTTATGACCATAACTTACACTGATGAAAATAAGTTTATATGGTTAATGTCTTCAGAAGATAAATTTGTTATCATGATTTTATATTTACTATTATCAGATTTATTTGAAAAAAGGAAGGAGTTAATAAATAATAATACTTTAACTGGATCACAGTGTGCCTCATGAACATAGAACTGTTATTTTTGCATGGTTCATTAAAGTACCGTATCTGTATGAACGTTTGACATGCTGTAAAAATGTCAACATTCTGTGCTACAGTTAAATTATTGTTTTCTTTTAAAATCAAATCCAGGGATACTTGTAGCAATTTACAAATGTACTTTGATGAGTCCAGAAGACATTTCTGAAAATTGTGGCAAGTCCCACCATTGTAAAAATCTGAAATTTGAAAACTTTTGTGAGTCCCAACAAAAAATGGTGAGTCCAGGACTTGTCTAGCAAGTTGCAAGGATATCTGATATCTAAATATATAGCTCCATAGATTTGGAGTATTAATTAAAGGGGCATTAGCTACGATTTTGACGAAAAAAATTATATGCTTTTGAAATTGGTAAATAGCTTTAAAATGATGAAATAAAGGTAAATATTTCACATTAAACAGCTTATCGAACCACTTTCCGCCTTTTGAGAACGAAAATTACCATCGATTACTTATTTGCTTGCAAGCAAATCATTTGACCTCACTTTTTCCGTATGCAATTGACCTTACTAGTGACAGGTAAAAGCGAATAATTTGTATTTTGTCACTTATTAACTGCCAACTTGCATGGTTCTTTGTCCGTAATTAACACCGACTAAAAGCAGATTCACAAAAAATAAGAAATAAGTGCATTGTTGTACTGATTTAATGACGATTCGACAAACTCCGTAAACAATGTCGATAATTAATTAGATGGCGTCCATTTCTTGATCGATCTCAAAACACGAGCAGTTGCATGTTTTTTCCTCGATGCGCCTACATTTCATAACATTTATAAGTTACAGAAACTCGTTTTATTAAGGCATCAATCATATCTGATAGTTTTTATGGGTAACAAAAATTTATGATTTGGCAGATAATGCCCCTTTAAAGAAAGAGTATGTCTGTTGTGTTCATTAGTGGACATTCAAGAGAAGTACTGACAAGCATAGTCAAATGCATATACACTCTTGAACATGTTAAAGTTTGTTGGCGATATGTAAAAAAAAATTATTTGTACAATTTCAGAATTATAAGAAACAACAATGTATAATGGGATAGGTTTAGATACGGCCAGAGGGAGTGGTACTAATGGATACGTACAGAGAAACCTTTCCTTCATAAGAAATCACAAAGATAGGGTCGATTACAAGTCTGAAGAAGAATTAAAGAAATTAGACCAGGCTATGATCAAACAACCCAACAAAGAAATACTCGATCATGATAGGAAAAGAAAAGTGGAATTAAAATGTCTTGAAATGCAAGAATTGATGGAAGAACAAGGGTAAGTTATAAATTTATGTATGAAGCAAAGTTGAAATAGACTTTATACTTCCAGATCATGGACAATGTACCAGTCCTCACGATGAGCACCGGTCCTCCGTCCCAAGACCAATAAAACATTGTTCGGACCAGTACATTTTATAGTTTTTATTTAGAACTATTTTAAAATAAATTTTCATTTCAAGGATTGGTGCACATGCATTTTCATATAGACTCACTGAATGCAATCTAATGTATATTATACATGTATGTAGTGTCCATCGTAACCTAAATGTCTAATTAAGTAGAAAAAAATACTTTTGTGATATTGTCCTATATACTCATATAAGGACTTGACTACACAGGCACTTGTTTCATTCAAAAAATATATGCCCCCTCCTCTTCCTTACTTCAAGGTAAACATCTGCCCATTTCCCCTTCCCCACTTCGCCTCAATATTTTTCACTTATTTGTGATCCTTTCGCTGACCCAATTATATCGTTATACTCCCGAGATATTTCTCTTTTTGACTACCACATTTAAATATACCTACCGGGCGCCCCCTCAAGACGAATTGGACAAGAATATTCAGCGAACGTGGCTTCGTCTACTTTTCAGTTATTGAAACGGATACAGCCACTTCTGATCCGGTTTAAATTGATTTAGAAAATAAAAAAAGGTGCTTTAAAAATCAAATATCAGTAATTTGGAGTTGAACATATTTTTATAATCTGCATTGGAATAATTATCTGTATTTTAAAGGCTTACTTTACATTTGAGAGGAGATGATCA
The DNA here is from genome assembly GCA_002080005.1 of Gigantidas platifrons. Classification (NCBI taxonomy): domain Eukaryota; kingdom Metazoa; phylum Mollusca; class Bivalvia; order Mytilida; family Modiolidae; genus Gigantidas; species Gigantidas platifrons. The sequence goes on from MJUT01064739.1 coordinate 36,300, forward strand.
TGATGGCATTGTTACACATGGCCGGTCTAGATAATTCCGAATGCATATGAAAAATCCAGTGCAAACCGGTAGTGGCTGTATCCGTTTCAATGACTGAAAAGTAGACGAAGCCACGTTCGCTGAATATTCTTGTCCAATTCGTCTGAGGGGGTGCCGGTAGGTATATATTTAAATGTGGCAGTCGAAAAGAGAAATATCTCGGGAGTGTAACAATATAATTGGGTCAGCGAAAGGATCAGAAATAAGCGAAAAATATTGAGGCAAAGTGTGGAAGGGGAAAAGGACAGATGTTTACCTTGAAGTAAGGAAGAGGAGGGGCATATATTTTTTTAATGAAACAAGTGCCTGTGCTTGACTACATTCTTTATACAATGTACATGTAGTAATTAGATATTGCACACACAAATTGTATGCTATCTTCTCCCAAAATGTGACAATTAAAATGTGGTCAGTGTTGTGAAGCGATGCAGGCTCGGATCCTTTCAATATTAAACTCATTGTAACAGTAATTTCTTATAAGGCCAAATAAAAAAATATGTGTGGTTCCGTTACACCCCAAAAAAAAAATAGGGTAGGTACATTTGTAGGTAGGGATTTTTTTTTTTTTAATTTCAGATGAAAACAAATGATTTTATTTTACTACCTTTCACTTCTTTGCATGATACATTTATATATGTTGTGATATTATATACTAATCAAGATTGATAGGGTTCACCCTAGTTTTGACTAATATATTTTTCAAATTAAAAAAATAATTAAGACAGAAAGTAAAATGAAAAAAATGATCAGTTTATTTGTTCAAAATCATGTTCTTGAACATGAAGGTAGGAAATGTCATTTCAACCAGAATACTATTTTTAACCATTTTCAAGTTTTTAAATCTATTTGACTTTTGACACGTGAAGTTAAATTGTCTAACGTTGAATAATGAAACCACTTCCCCTACTGTCAGCGCCGGAGTTACCACATGGGATTGACTCATTACTTTACACTGATTGTTTTTCAACCCGAAGTCATGATGTTCGTCAAAAATGTCATTAAATGTTCTAGAATTGATGACTGGGACGATGATACTTTTATTAAATGTAAGCGACAATACACTGCACATTGGCCCAGCCTCTTTCAATGAGGCTGCCATTGTTGAAACTAAAACTAATACCGGAGTTGGTGACGGAAATGTTTCGGAAATTTGGAAATTGTCAAAAAAAAAATTTAGGGTTGGGCAATGCAAAGTTAATTACTTGGTTCTCAGGCCCTTTTTTGTCAAAATTGATGAGGGAGGGCGGCATTTTTTTTTATCCTTTTACTGCTGTAAAGAGTGATGAGGGAGGCATTTTTTCTTCTTTTTTTTGGTGAAAAATATGTCAACGTATAAATCTTTTCATTACTTTATTGAAAATTTCAATTTTATTTCTTCCGATGGTGGCAGAAACATCACAAGTGGTTAATTTTTATGGAAACGTCCAATCCACTGGTCCCAACGTACCATTTTTTATCTCCGTAAACAATTCCAATAAGGTACAAGCTTCGGAGAAGCCCCCTATTATGTTTCCTGGTAAAACTTGCAAACATTTGTGCCGAATTTGCACAGAAACGATTGACATTTTGTCTAAATGTCAAACGGAAACACGTTTTTTATTTATACATTGTCATAACGATGCTTTAAATCTCATTTAAGCATGATGCGTTTTAAAGCGTTTCACCGACCACGCGATATAAGAGAAAAACGGATGCGGTTGTTTTTTTCGTACGGACAGCGCTACCGCATTAAATTATTTTTTTTTACTATTTTTGCAAAAAAATCGGCAATGCGGCGACGAATTTCCACATGCGGGCGGGCCTGAGGACCAAGAAATTAACTTTGTATGGCCTTGGGGGTTTAAACTAGAGACGGTTGGGTAACCGGAACCACACATATTTTTTTATTTGGCCCAATGATTTGTTTTCAAGTGTAGCGTTTGACAAAATTTATAGATTGCACGAACAAATTGTTTGCTTCTTGAAATGTTACGGTTATCATTGGTGAATGTTTAAATACATCGGTTCATCAGTTTCGTATAACTATGCCCTTGTCTAAGTGGAAGGTGAATATCATTGGTCAATGCTTAAAAACATGTGTCCAGTTACAATTTAAACTTCACCTTTATATAAAATTGACAGCTAAAGAATCGGTCTTATCAATTTTGGAAACTCTACACAACTGCATGCTACATAAGACAATTTTATTCACCAATAAAGGGCAAAAATTTATGATTACAGGCATAGGTTGATTAAAAAAAAAATTCAATAAATGAAGAGCAGGTATAGTACATAGCTGATTATGCCTCCCCAATTCAGGGGTGGGGGGTAATTTTTTTTGTCTTGTCTGTTCGTCTGAAGCTGTCTGTCACAAAAGTTTTTAAGTGTAACTCCTCCTACATTTTTAAGGGGAATTCCTCCAAACTTGCTTATGAGCTGTTTCAGTTTTTCCTTCAAAGATAAACACATTCTTATGAAATGTTTCAGTTTGACCTCCAAAGATGGAAAAAAAACATCACATAGTGTTGTAGACATATTGTAGTTATCTCCCTTTAAGCTTGAAAATTGCTTTTTTTAATATATATTTTTATAATTATTACATTTGAATTGGTGTAACTGTGTACAGTACAGATAGATGTTTTAAAGTAAGATATACTCTAATAAGTCTACATTTATATAAGGGATTTATTATTGCAGAAAATATTCAAAGGGCTGTCTTAATGTCTGTGTCACACTTTCCTTAGTCCACAACTCCTCCTTAACTACTCAATAGAAAATAACCAAGCTTACACATAGCCTTCTACATGACATGAAGTTGAACACATGCCATTTTTAAACGATCGAACGTAAGTGAGATTTCGTTTAATGCTAGCACTCATATCAACCGGAAGACACTGCTTTACACAACATGTGTCGCAACCTTCTGCCCAGACAAAAATATAGTCCATATATAGAGTCAATTGTAAGAGGACGAGTAACTTAAATATCAGAAAGAGCATGCATGCAACATTCATATATTATAAATCCCCCTTAAAATTGAGTACTTATATGCACGTTTGCTCATCTATCAGTATTTCTTTCTTGCAATGCGGATTTTGCGAATGGATATTTCAATATCTAGAAATATTGATATTGTGTTTACTATGTAAGAGCGTATTACGTCTGAAAATTGACATTTGACACAACAAAAAATGCGTGTGGATATTTCAGCAAGTGTACAAAAATTGTACTTTTCTACTTTTGTCCTGTTCCGAAATGTGTGTTGTCTGTTTTTAATTTTAGAATAAATTTTAAAACATAGTCTATTTATATCCTACGCTGCTTGGGGTTACATTTCAACTGGTTTGTCAGTGTCGTTAGTTCTCGACCATCGTAGTTTTGTTCAGGATTGGAACCAGTGCTTTAGACAACACGTGTTTTGATGTTTGACGTACTATCTAATGAAAAGTCTAGAAAATCCAGAAGAGGTTTTGACCTGTTAATCTTGACTCACTGCTGACGTATTTATGTCAACAATACATGCTTTTAAAGTATGTTCCACCTGAAAATAAACATGAAATGAAAGTAGGGCAACCGGCAAACAAACTTGGACACAAATAATGAAAAAAAACCTGTATAATACTCCAGTAGGTGTCCGTAAATGGATGAGGGAATTCCGGGAATTGAATGTTGATGTTGGCTTCGAAACAAAAAAGATGAAAATGGAAAGGACACAGATGTTGACTTTTTTGTTGTCTTCGGAAGGCTATAATATATATGGATAAAAGTTCATTGTCAAATCTATTAATAAGTGTTGTAAATTTTTTCAAGAGTCACATTCCCCTTCCGCGAAAAAGACCCCATATAGAAAAATATTTCCCTTTTCCAAGGTATAAAATTAAACCCACAAATGGTTCTGAATACACTATATATTCCACTTTGACTGTCGCATTGATTTGCTTCCCCCTTCAAAACAGATGTAGTGTCGTAAACAGTTGATGGGAAATAAAATAATAATGTAATAGAATGTAAAACTGGGTTGTTGCATGTTATAGTAGTAGCTCCTACACCAACTGTTAATTCCATTTTTGGCACTATTCAATAATTATATTAGTAGTTCCTCCCCCCCCCAATGCTTCTTAAATATCAGATAACACTGAATTATGCTTGTAACTTTTAAAACTACAAGCAATGGTTTGCTTGTGGTTAAAAAAGTTAATCCCATTAGATTCTTTGGTAAAGGAACATCTACATTATGTTTTATTTTGTGGGAATGAGTTTTGTAAAGGAGTTGTAAACGATAATTCAGACGAGGTAGGTTTCCTATTAATAGCAGACTTACCAAGGTCTTTCACTCTTGGCCATGCTGACAAAATTTTCACTATTATATATATGCAAATGTATATACATTACAAGAAAATGTAACATATTTTGGAACATTGGATAAAAAGCTGTTAAATTGATGTCTCTGGAGTTTGCTCTCAATTTACTATTTCAAAGTTTGACATCTTTTTCTAGAAGTATAATGATATTTTGCGATTGTGCATAACATACAAAAAATCTACATGCAAGCAGTTCGATCGTTTATCGTCACCTTTGGTGCTTTCATTTGTTTAATCACATTGATTTCTAGGGTCTCCCGGAGCCAAACTGGTATTCTTAATGTGGTACAGAGAGGGGTATACACATCTCAGTCTCTGCTCTAATCCCCAACTCCTCATAGACTACTCATCAGGAGCTGACAAAATTTGCACATCTTATGCTGATACTGAAGCAGTCTTTACGAAAAACTTTTTGACCCACAAGCCATTCGGACTTCTTGAGTTGTAGAATTCAGGAGTCCGAATGCAAATTTACTGGCCCGAATAAAAACAAAAAATTTCACATGTTTATTATTACATTTTGTATATCAATTGGCAGCTATTTGTCAATTCTCTCACAAAAATATCAAGCTTTTCCTGCAGTGATTGCTTTCAACCAACGGCTACCAATTTTCCATTTCTCATTTTAGTGACACAAATTAACTGTATATATATTTTTCTGAACATTGTTTGTTAAAACAAGTCTGCTTTGAAGTAAACATTTTGTAGAATTTTTTTTTTTAATAAATAAAGCAAAGTATTTTATTCACAGAAATAAAAAAATTAGTGGATCTTTTCAACCATTTGTTTTAATCAAGAAAAAGCTTGTAATATTTGTCAATTTCATAAGTTTCAATATTTCCCAAAAACCTAAATCAAGTCCTCTATCGTATTTTGCACAAAAGACAAGTTTAAATTTGGGGCGAAATTGATATCCGATCATTTTTACGTGTCCGGTCCAGAGTGATTCTTGTACTTATATTTTAAATATTGATATTTTCGTTCAGTAAAGCGTTTCTAAGATTGCGACTTTAATTTTGTCAATGTCCTTGAACTTCATCATAGCATAGAAGAAGGATAAATGATTAATAAAAGAGTTTTGATCTGATGTTTCACTTTAGTCTTAATAAAAATAAATTATGGACAAATTGGAGATCAAAAGAGCTCTTTTAAACAACAAACCCAGTATTTTATACAGGACAGTCGGTCCAGTGGAAACCAATGTTTTTCTGAAGCGAATAAATTTTTACTGATTTGTCCATCAGACCAGCATTTTTGGGAATCTCTGGTTACTTTTGACACACAAGCCCGTCTGGCTTCTCACTTGCGGTATTTTAGAAGTCTGCGGCCGATTTTACTGGCCAGGACCGTCAGGCTTGTGGCTAAATTCGAAGACTGCTGAAGTTGTATACTGTGCCTGATCTTCATTTATGTTGGCACTCATATTTCACGAATAACATGCCTTTCTTAGTGCCAGTGGACAACATTAGTATTGTTTTAGTTTTAGCAAATGAAATGGCAGTATATTCTTTGAATTTTATTTTATTTGGTATGTTGAGATAATATAGAGGGGACAGGGATGTACCTGGTAATCATTATGAGAGCTTTGCCCACACACAATACCTCTGGTTTTTATCAGAAATTGAAGTATGCAACCAGAATTACAGTGCATGAAAATTCCCAGTTCCTGTTTCCCAGGGAAAGTGAAATGCTGATCGGTACTTCCCGCTGGAAAAGTGTTACAGGTCTGTTATCACTCGTTGTTGTACTTTGCGGTTATCAGATATAGCAGTTTCTGAAACTGGATTACGATTTATTTTAAGTCCGAATTCTGTATGTAAAGGTATAAAGTTGTATTTACATGAGATACCAGATATCGATGTTGCAGTTTGTAGTCGAACTTTCAGATATTTTGAAATAGAAACTAAATTATTAATTAGATAATATGAGTAGGCATGACCTATAGAGAGGATGGAAGTGAATATAATAGATCTTCATAAAGAAAAAAGGAAACGTTCGTTTCAAGTGAAATGGTCAGCCGAACTTGCGTTGGTAATCTGCGAAAATGAAAAGATGTTATGTTATACCCTTTATGTGTAAAATTTCCCGACTTAAAGGGGCATTAGCTATGATTTTGACCAAATAAATTATATGCTTTGGAAATTGGTAAATAGCTTTAAAATGATGAAATAAAGGTAAATATTTTACATTAAACAGCTTATCGAGCCACTTTCTGCCCTTTGAGAACGAAAATTACCATCAATTACTTATTTGCTTGCAAGCAAATAATTTGACCTCGCTTTTTCTGTATGCAATTGACCTAAAATCTTACTAGTGACAGGTAAAACCGAATAATTTGTATTTTGTTGCTTATTACAGACATGATTTTCGTCCGCTTTAAAGCGGAATTCCGCTTATTTTTTTCCGGGTTTTACCGTTACGATTCCTTTTTTATAGTATATTCAATACTTCCGATTTTGCTGATTTCCGCTTTTTTGTTGTCCTCGTAAAATCAGGTCTGTTATTAACTGCCAATTTGCATGGTTCTTTGTCCATAATTAGCGCCGACTAAAAGCAGATTCACAAAAAATAAGAAATAAGTGCATTGTTGTACTGATTTAATGACAATTCGACAAACTTCTTAAACAATGTCAATAATTAATCAGATGGTGTCCATTTCTTGATCGATTTCAAAACACGAGCAGTTGCATGTTTTTTCCCCGATGCACGTACATTTCATCACATTTGTAAGTTACAGAAACATGTTTTATTAAGGCATCAATCATATCTGATAGTTTTTATGGGTAACAAAAATTTACGATTTGGCAGATAATACCCCTTTAACAATTAGAAGCTAAAAAAAAAGATCTATCAAAAATAATAATCACAAAACAGCAAAAATGTAATTTCATTCAAATTCATATTTCAAATTGGTCATAAACAACAAATCAAAGTAAGAAAAATCTTTTTATTTTCAAACATCAAAAACCCTTACAGATATGCTCAGAATGCAGGATTTTACATTAAATATTTCAAAATTTTCATGTGGAGGCATTTCGCCAAACCCTCCTTTATAAAAATGTGAAAGTAGAAATTTGGAAGGGAAAGTAAATTTTTGATTTCACTTTCCCATGGATAAGTGACTTGAAAAATAATTCTTCATGACCAGACCTCGAATATGGTCTTGAACCAAATGCACTTGAAACCCAGATTATTTTTCTCTTGAAGTACCCTATAATAAGGATAGCATAAATTTATTTTCTCATGGTATGAATGAAAATACCCACCATTCATTTCTTTAAATTCTAAATTAAGAAATTCTATATTAAGAATTAAATTACATTTGTATTCTGTATGGTACAATATCGTATGTTTTTCTAGGTCTCAAACTTGTGGTAAAACTCTTTAATATGATACACTTTTTTATACTATCCTGCCAAAAGTATGTCCATTTTCAAAAATAACCTTTCTACATGAATGTATAGCGGTAGAGCGGTATTTTAAAAAAATTGACATTTGGCACAACAGTATAAGATAAGACATTTAGATAAAAGTTTGGATTAATTTCAAATTGCAGAGTGTGATATTTACCATTATTATGACTGTTATTGTTATCTTTCTGTGAACAAGATCCTTTGGGAATAGAATAGAAAAATAATCTGAAACCCTTACATTGATTCTGATAATTGTTAGGAGATTGGAAATTTCAGAAAAAGTTGGATCTATGTGAAAATTGATTAAGTTATAATTGTATATGGATTCCCTGTATTGTCGTTTGCAGTTTTCATATTATGTAACGAGAACTTTTATTCCGATAATTGTTGGGAATATTTCAGATTTCAGGAAGTTTTGTGAAATGAAATTGCACATAATGGCTATATTGTCATTGTTGAAATATTAGTATGATGTAACAATGAAAGGGGGCGTCATGATCGTAAGGTAGTTGGATTTACAAGTTATATAATTACATGCCAAGGTGTATCCGATACAGCATTACAGCATTTCCCACAATTCACTGACAAACTTTATCACATAAGGTTGTATCAAGTACACCTCGCCATGAACAGTGTTCCAACTCACAATTTCAGTGGTGATAGGCATTGATTGCACAGGTAGTAGTAAATCCACTTACCATATGATCATGACCACGATGGCCCAAAAATGTTGTGAATATTTAGAGAGAGAACAAACAAATTTCTTCAATATCCAGATGAGCATCAAGATCACTGTATGTCTAGGTCTTAGAACTTAGAACTAAATACAACTTACAAATGTATTGACAATTCATTCTTAATATAAAATTTGTTCACACCACGATATAGCTGAAATACTGCTAAAGTTGGAATTAAACATCAATTAATCAACATTTCTCAATAAACCATTGCAATACAATTGTGTAGAAAATTACAAAACTATTTACAAATATATGCAGTTTTTCATGTTACGAAATTTCATTTAAATCTTTCTCTCAACATTCGTGATGAATACGTAGAGTAATTTCAAACAACTAATTACAATAATACATGGATAAAATTACAGCCTATACAAAAGAAAAAAGAAATTGATTTTAATTTAATGATATAATTAGAATGTTAGTTTCCCAATTTGCTTGACTACAACTGAAGTCTAATCTCCATTTTCACAAAAAAAAAAGAATTAAATAAAAGATCTGCTTGCACACAATGTCATTAGTACTATGATATAAACCGCCCTGATTTTGTGCCTTTCCTCGGAAATGTAATTAACAGGCTGCGATATTGATATGATTGAAATTTGATTAGGTGTTGAAAATCGCTGAGGATTAACTGCGGAGGAATATTAAGGGAACACCCGAGAATTAGGAGAATGAATGAAAAGAGAATGTTACGTTAATAATGTTTAACACAAGTTTCAACAGGCGCTGTGAGCTTTTGTTATCATTTGGCGTCTGTTAACTTGTCTGTTCCACTCTTACGTCATGTTTTAATCTTCTGTAGGAGAATTCTTCATCTAAGTGGAACAAGATTTTAACAGATATCTGATTCAGACTTGAAAAATTGAAAATAACTACATATGTTCATTTTATATTTTACATTTGGGAAGGACAAATGGGGGGGGGGGTGAAAATTAAAAAAAAATCTTTTCCTCAAGACCAGCAGTAATAATTGGTATAAAGTTTCATATAGCAAATAATGCATCCAAGGTCTGTTGGTTATGGAGAAACATTTTCTAAGAAGCAGTAATAGAAATGTGATTGTATTTTGCATGGGGCATCATTGTCATATGTATAGATGTGTTTAGTATGTAAAAACAAAATGTTAGAGGATAAGTTAGTGTGCTGTCCTCAAGTGCCGTAGATCATATGCATGGTACAAGCCTCGATCGGGTCAAACAAAAGATTATAAAATTGATATTTGCTGCTTAAGGAGTACATTTAATAACAAAGACTATTATATAGCTTGGAATCAGGATCATGTGTCTGAGTGGAGCGACATGTCTAACTTTAGACTGTTGTTTCAATAAGCTAATATTATGAAAATTCAACTAAGCATGTTGATCTAGTACCAAGCAGACATCATCATCATCTCACGAACATCAAGTTGTTACTTCTTCTCCCAATGATAGAGCTAGATTATTGCTCACTTGGCATCAAACAACATTCAGGCCAAAAAAAAAAATACGTGTGTTTAGGGTTTCCCTACCTACCCTATTTTTTTACTCTTAAAAATGCCTACCCTAACATTTTTATGGTCATTTTGGCTTAAGCACTGTTAAACTTTGGATTTCTTCCCCTTTAACTTAATGTAAACATATTTTGAAAAAAAAAAAAAAAATTCCCTACCTACATTGTACCTACCCTATTTTTTGTAGGGATGAAACCTTAAACACACATATTTTTTTTTGGCCTCATGCACTCACTGTCTAAATCTGATAATTAAAGTAGTCAAACCAGCCCATATGGTCACCTCTATTAAGCAGTCACCTGTATTAAAAGGCCAACTTTTTCTTGTCCTGTCATAGAAAATTTTATATGAATTAAACCTCTTTTAAGAGTTCACCTGTCTTATAAGGCCAGTTTTTCTTTGTCCTGGACCAAAGGTGACCTCTTTATACAGGTTTGACCGTATACCTGGTACAAAGTTGAACATTGATGGTCAACAATTCCACTAAAACTAAACTAATGGAAGCAACTTTACTGAAGTTCAATGTAAACTCTTACACATAATGGAGACTACAAACAGCTTGTCTGAGGAATTTGCATTTTCTGTTGTAGGTAAAATTATTGACCATCATTGTTTAATAACTTACTGTTAATTTAGCAACAAAAGTTCATGGTCACACTTACTTATATGGAGTAACATGTGCAGATATGGCTTTTTAAATCCCTCCCCTGTAGATAACTAGATTTCCAGCAGAAGACAGTCGTAAAAGAGTAATAAAATGAAAATTTGCTTGAACTCCTAAAAGATCACATTCTATCCAAAAACAAGGACAAAAATTACATGGTCAGTGAATGCTTGTAGTCTGTTGCATTCTAGTTTAAAACGGTCAAATCTAAAAAAAATTGAGGGCCATTGATTAATTAAGAGAATTACAAACATGTGTACATTTAAGATACTGAAATGTAAAAATTACCCATTTCTACCCTCTTTGGAAGCAAATTGGTTGTTATTGATGTTGTACAACATTTCCATCCTCTACCTTTGAAAACCAGCTTCACATATTAATTACTGTCATCTGCAGAACTAATAAGCTTAATGTTTTTTTTTCTATGAAGGATCTCAGTGCAATCTGATGGTTATGGAAATGATTGACTGGTTCCGTTTGTTCTTAATAACCTACTGGTACCTTACATTTAGAAATTAATAAATATGATTGTCAACAAGTTTGGACATAAAACAGATGTGACATTGTCTGGGGATTGGACACAATTATTGTTGTATTAGGGATACCACACACAGATGGAATGTTTTATTTGTTTCTCATTCAAATTTAATTAATTAGTGAAATTTGGTTCGGAGTACATGTACCAGTACATTGTACTGAGTCCACTGATTGACCTGGTCCCCGGTGAAATTTGAATACCATTTTTTATTTGCATGTTTAAATTCTGTATGCTTACCGTTAATTAAATGTTTTGCAACGATTTTTGTTTTGTAAATTCAGAAGATTGTAATTAGTAGTTTTTCACGCTAATGAAACATTACTGTGACACGTACTGTTCTAAGCCCTGCCAGATTAAATGGCTTATTGAAAAAAAACAACAGTGTGAGCTCTAGCAGAAACGAAGAACATGTTTCTTAAGACCTGTACGAGTTTCAATTAGATTAAAATAATTGATTTTGAAAAAAAAATCTGAGATGACATGAAATATTCAGGCTGTCTAAAGTGCCTGGCCAACAACGCTTGTAGAAATTGTTTGGTTTGTTTTATAGTCAATAGTGTATTTAATACCACTTTCAACAATATTTCAGTTATATCGTGGAGGTCAGTTTTATTGGTGAAGAAAACCAGAGTACCCGGTGAAAACCACCTATCTGTGGCAAGTCGCTGACAAACTTTATCACATAATGTTGAATCGACTCGCTATTAACGGGTTCAAACTCACAACTTTAGTGGTGATAGGCACTGATTGTACAGGTAGTAGTAAATCCAACTACCATACAATCACGATCATGGAGGCCCCTTGTAGAAAAGACCTAGTCTATGCACTTGTTGTTTCCAGAATGTAATATTTTGGTTTACAGATCATGGCAATCGTTTTCGATTATTAGATATGGGCTGTTTTAAAAAAAATGACCCCAAAGTGTGACATAGGTGACCAAAATTAAAGTAATTGGAAATTGATGTCCTATTGAATTTTAAGGACCCACATAAGTCGAAGTTTACTAATTTATCATCGGTTTGTGAAAGAAATTAAGAAAAAAAATTTTTGCAACATTTTATTAATGGCTTTTGATCTATATTTTTGTAACACTAACAATATTTCTCAACAAGATTATAACACAAGTAATTCTAAAAATTATTGTACATTATTAATTTATTGATACAACGAAGTTCAAAAATTAATTTTCGATCATTTTTAACCAATATTTTTAATTTAGAGATAAAATTTAATGTATTTTCACCATTTTTTGAAGTAATTTTTTAGTTTCTCATTACAAAAGTTTCTGTTTCTCTTAAAAAAAGGTCCACACTGATATGAAAAGTACATTTGAAGACACATACACGATACTAATTCATTCACTGAAAATCTCATAGAAATTGCTTTATTCATTTTTGCATTATTTACAAATGACAAATGAAAAACACATGTATTTTTACCTAATTTTGTTACACTCCTGACATATTTTTGTATATATATCAACTAATCAACTAAAGTGAATATTTCAACAGAAATAGGTGTTAAAATTGGAGTCCAATGAATAAAACAGGCCATCAGCATATAATTTAACAATTATCTATTTGAGAAATATTAATTTGCTTGATATTAATATTTAAAGTTGACCGCTAGCAGCTGTATCAATTAACTTAGGGCAGTAAAATACTTGAAAAATACATTCTACCAAATTTATTTACTTCTCACTTGCTTTCTTATTACATCAGAAAAGTTCACATTTGTTTTATTTATTCACATTGTTTTAATATTTTAATATTTTGTTTGGTGGTAAGTACAAAAATAGGTCAGGAGTGTAACAAATGTTCAACTCAATGGAGACTTGTAGAGTTTTTGATGCTGAAGTAGGAAGGACTCACCCTAACTTTCCTCTGTCTGTTTTAATTTTGATGATATGACATGAGATTGGTAATTTTAGAGCTACATGTATGGTCTATTGACAAGAATGACGATATTGGCAGCCATATTTGTCGACTGATCAAAATCACAGTAAAAGTTTTGAACTACATACCATATAAAGGAACATCCACACCAATTTTGGTTCCAATCTGCCCATTGGATTCAGAGGAAATGATTCTTAAAAAAATTACTAAGACGGACGCCAAATGATGGAAATAGCTAAAAAGTATGATTTGTGTCAGGAGTGTAACATTTTATGTTGATAGTTAAATACATAGCTATTTTCCAATGAATGAAACAATTATTCACAAAACATTTCATATTTTGATTACCAATATTTATATCCTTCATTTCTGCTTTGTGAAAACTAGAATGTCTTAATCATTTTTGAAAAACTCTTTGAAGTGCTCATGATTATATAGATTATTTTTCAATCAGCGGCTTAAATAAATTATAACAAGGAGATAGAATGCTACAAATATAATAGAATTGCATTACAATACCTCAGCAAGACACAGATGGTCAGTTTCAGTCAACCACATTTTCTAAATCTGACTTAAAAGTAAGTTCAATAGTGCTTGTATTTAATGGGGAACATTCACCCAAATTTACCCAACAGGTGTCGCTCGAGTACTAACGGTCGTTAGTTGAGCGTTTTATTTTCGCAGAGACGTTTGTAACCTATGTAAAGTGATCACATCATCACGTTGAAATAAGACAAGGACAACGTTGCAATCATATCTGGGTCAAGGGCACTGTGAATGCGAATATGAAATAAAATTACATTCTTATATTTATTTTCTTTTGTCCTCCATGAGCAGAAATCAATATTTTTAATAATTTTGTACTTAGGAAATACGCATAGTACACGTACAATAACTGTAGAATGAGGTAATTAGTTACTAGTACAATTACATACACATGTATACATGTAGATGTACGTTGTAAACAAAGTTTGATATTGGTTCACATTCTTTGTATTTCCCTTTATAAATGATTTTTGTGTTGGTTTTCTAGTTTTGTTGTATCGCGATTTTATGTTTTCATGATAAATAAACATTTATCAATGGTTAGAATCTCAATCAATTAAAAAAATGTATTCTTGGCGAGTTTTATGTACACTGTGTCCGATTCCAATAACGGTGGCGTGTCTTTATGATATAGAGCTTTATCATAGAAAATTATATACATCTATATCAGTTTTTAGATATAAATACTTTAAAAAAAAAATAATCGTGTTGGGGCCTCATCTTCATGTTGAAAAGTAAATTGGTCTCGTCGTGATATACAATGTAGCTGAAAAATTGTTGTATGCAACACTATACTCACTGACTCCCAACACGATGTTAAAACATATTCTGTCTGAAACATAAATATCTACATTTATTAATCTACTATTTAAGCGGATTTTTTTAAGGGTGTTAATTTTGTGATTCTTAACAATAAACTGTTTGTGAAAATTGAAAAATACAAAATTAAACATTTTA
>MJUT01064739.1:51114-69344 GCA_002080005.1 Gigantidas platifrons
TTTTTTTTTCCAGGGAACTCCGGTTTCCTCCAGCAAAAAAAACTGACCGTCATGAAACAAGAAGTGTACAGTTTCATTTCAACGGTAATACAAGCTATTTACCAACCTCTACACAAAATACAAGATATATTTGGACGGTGTTTATTAAATTACACGATAGCGTTACATACGGTGATAGAAAAAAATCATTAAAATGCAACTTTATCTCTTTGAAGGTTTACTTTGTAAGGAATCAATCTTGTCGGGAGAAATCCGCGGATCAGAAGCAATAATTAAACTGTTGAACTTTCTTGCTCAAGGTTTCTTGAAACCGGACACTTATTATATAATACGGGGCCCGGGTGGCTCAATGAGTTAGGTCGTTGGATCTAGCAACTCATACAAGCCTATCACCAATATGGCGTGGGTTCGTGCCCAGCTTTGTAAATTACAAAAAGGGTGCACTCGACTCACAGCCCCAAGTGATAAAGTTTACCAGTTGCTTGCCAATGGTCGGTGGTTCTCTCCGGGTACTCCGGCTTCTTCCACCACTAAAACTTGTCACCAAGATATAGCTGAAATATTGCTGAAAGTGGCGTTAAACACCAAAAATCAAATCTTATTATATAATACGAAGTTGCATGGACGCAGCCTAGACACATATTCATGTCATTAAGAGGACGACCTTTTTAACTTTTAGATGTTTTTTTTTTGAAAAAAAAATATATTGTGAAATTTTAAAGAAGCAAAATAAATTGAGTTGAAAGATATCTGGCCCTGCAGTTCTCAAGGAGAAATTTATTATAAAAATTTGAAGACAAATTACTGATTTTTTATGTCCAAAAATTCAAAATCTGATTTTTGTTTCCTGTGAAAAAATCTGACTGTGGGATAAAAGATAGTTTTCTGTGTAGTGTTTTGTATAGCAATGATTGTCCTTTTTCTTTTGGTCACTGTATTGCATTTGCCTGCCCTTGTGCTTCAGTGGGGATCTTCAAACATTTGATGCAAAAGCGAGTATGCAATTTTACATGGTTAGACCATATAGTGTGAAAAAAACATGTGTATAATTTTCAACCTCAAGTCTGAAAAACGTGTGTGCAAATTTTCATTAGACCCAAATGATGTTAAAAAAAAACAAACAAAAAACACACGTCGTGTGCAATTTTACATTGACATTGCCATTGGGTCCTATGATTGTTACCGGTCACTGTGAAATAAACTAGAAAAAGGGTATAGGAGATATCATATTAAAATCTTTTATGATCACTTCCGTTCTTTCTATATGCCGTGCACACCGTCATATTACGTAACGTTTTCAGATCAAGGACACCATGTATGTAATGCTATTGCCATTTGATTACATTGGTTACAAGCGTTTATCTGAAAACAAACGTTTTAGTAATCACCGTTGGTACAGTGACGCCACCTGATGGGAAAAGGGGTGAATGTTCTCCATTGGATAAAAGCGTTACACTCCTGACATAGATGTTTTGGCCAAACAAAAGAACTGGCGGTCATCAGATCATTATGCTTGTCACTCATGATCTTTGACAGGACTGTTGACTAAATTAAAACACAAAATATTATAATTAATAAGATTGTGTGAAAATTATGACCTTGTAAATTTAAATGTTACACTCCTGACATATTCCACAGGTATTCTTCTATTGAATATAGGATTGATGTAAAAGCTCACAGAGACATGTTGATGCTTCTGGTTTCAGCTATGATACTTAAAGAGACAATTAACCATTGTCAGTTGTTGAGAAGTATGCTACATACCTAAATAATTTCACTTTTAGACAACACAAACAGTTTTATTGACCTTTATTTTTTTGATACATGGTAATTTTTCCTATCTGGTCCTGTCTTCAAAATTACAAAAAAATGCATAAATTATGCATGAAATTTTAGCTAAAATATCAAAGTTTTCCATAAGATATATTTTTCTACTGTAAAATTATTTGTTTTCTAATTACACAACATGGCAGTACATGCATCTTTGTAAATGTCACACTAAAAGTGTTGCACTCCTGACATTTTTTGATACATTTTTGGACGCTATTTTTTAGTGGTAGCAGATAATGCCGTGAAATTTTGCAGCAAGGTTCTATGTACCAAAGTACATATTCTGATACAAAAAGATCCAATTTAAATCATCACATATTAGAATGGTCAATGATAAAAGAAATGGGGTCATTTTTTTTTAAACAGCCCATATATGAAACTTTTCAAAATGTTCTTATTTATTCAAACTTCACGACACAATTTAGAGAGTGTTCATATGATGGTTTGGTCTAGGATTTTTAACGCCACTTTCAACAATATTTCAGTTATATCGTGGCAGTCAGTTTTATTGGTGGAGGAAACCGGAGTACTCAGAGAAAACCACCGACCAGTCGCAAGTCACTAATAAACAAACTGTTCATGTAATGTAAATTTTGTTAGTTGTCAGAAAGTTATGTTTTTTTTTGTACTGAAGGTGATATGAAACAAAACTACATACATTTAGAGTTTTTTTTATTGTTTGTTTATATATATGCTTTTTATCGTTGTTTATATGCATAACCATTGGAGATCCCATTATCAAAAGTAGGAGGGTTGCATTGTGATCCCATTAACCATTTTAACTCTGCCACATTTTTGTACCTGTCCAAAACAAGATCTGCAATTCCAATGTCATTTGTCGTTGGTTTTTTTTGCTTTCCATCAGTTGAGGTGCGAGACGATTGTTCGTTTAGTTGATATGGGTGGAATTGTTGATCGTCCATCTAACACTGTTTAAACTTTCTTTTCATAATCATTTTTAGCAATTGTCGAAGTCTCTAAATTTCATCATTGAAAGTACAGGTGAATCTCGTTATGTCAAACTCGGTTATCTCGAAATTTCGGCTTTCTCGATTTTTTTTTCAAGTCCCGAACAAAACCTAGTGTTTTTCAACTGATTTTACTCCTTTTATCTCGAACTTCGATATGTCGAAATTTCGGTTGTCTCGAAGTAACTTTTCAGCCCCAAAGGTGAAAATCAATGCAAAACATGTTCGTTATGTCAAACTAATAATTAAAATAAATGCAAACAATGTTCGTTATGTCAAATTGATAATTAACCTCAATAAACAGATGTCAAAGTGTCAAATTTATGGCTTGCGTCATTCATGGAGGAAGTTTTAAGAGCATGCGACATCATCAGAGATCAACTTGAGTGTAGCGAAAATTCTGATACTGCATTAATGCAATTCAACGCAGTGACCCGTTTTTTGATGAAACAACATTTATATAAATTGTGTACTGTGCAAAAGTGACATTTCAATTTTTTTTTCAATCTGCTGAAATGAATTCTAACAAAGACCGAGTAAATTGCTTTTATATGTATTATTAGTGCTTGATACATTTTGTTCGTATTTTATAACATTTTATATGCGTTTTATTGACAAATCGTTTCATTAAATATTTCGTATTCTTCAAATAAAAACATTGTGTATTGCCATATGACAATTGTTGACAAAGAGATTTCAATCTTCAGAAATTCATTCTTACTTATTATTAATTATACTGAGTAAATTGCTTTTATATGTTTTATTAGTGCTTGATACATTTTGTTCCTATTTTATAATATTTTATATGCATTTCATTGATACATTCGTTTCATTAAATATTTCGTATTCTTCAAATAAAAACATGTGTGTATTGCCTGCCATGATGTTTCCTTTGTATGAATAAACGTGAGTTTATCTTGTTAATAAAGTTATTCATTTATGTACAGTTCGTTGTTAGTTGATTAATTATTTTATCATTGTAAATGAACAATAAAAACATTACTGATTTTCAATACACAAGAAAATAACATATAAATTACACAAAACAAAACAAGGAAGTATGCGACGATAGTGTCAACATTACACAAAACAAAACAAGGAATTATGCGACGATAGCGTCAACGGAAATAGTCAACGGAAATAAAATTAAAAAAGAAACATGCACATACCAAATTAAAAACAACTGATATGGATATCAAAAACTAAAAAAAAAAACATCATGGGGTCGGAAAATTGATATAACATTCCAAATGGAGTTACTCCCCCTTTCATGGACATCAAATTCTTGCACTCCTCTTTAGTCGAACTACGGATAACTCAAAATTTTTTCTTCGTCCGCTGTGGTTCGAGATAACGAGATTCAATTGTACATATACTTGTGTAACTAACTCCTCGTTTGTTTTCATTTAGGATCTGCTACATTTGATTGCGACAGAAACTTTTTATTATTGTCATGTTGTATTGCTTTAAAGAGATTAATGAACCTTCGTCGAAATAAAATTTAAATAAAATTTACAGAAATTAAAACAAATGAAGATTTTAATGCTTGAATGATCGTTGTTATCAAATAAGATTACAGATTGATTTCATTTCATTTCCAGATATTGGTAGAAATTTATTCTCTCTTATGCCCATCGATTTGTCACTGTGAAACATTTATTGTGATGGTCTTGTGGGAATGAGATTTTTTATGCATGTTCTAGACCAACATGCTGAACTTATATTTATTTTGCTAGCTTGGTGATAAATAGATACGATAACGTAACCCTCATTCCGCTTGTGCTCCATTTAGGATTACGAATCGATCTCATTCAACGTATGGGAGCAAATTAAAATTTTCGTTCCGTGAATATTTCAACTTTCTTTTTGCATATCTGGTCATATCTTGTTATTCCCAACAATTTTTAAGTAATGGTGATACGATATAAGTGTTACAATCCCTGTTTCTATCTTCCAGACCGGTTTCGTATTTGAAAATTGTTACTTGTCCGCCATAACACCTTACGTAGACTCTCGCGATGGGCGGAGCCTATCCATATATGCCAAATATGGAAAACTGTTACTACGTTTTACTATAAAATTGATCCAAATAAGGATATCTCAAAAACGAGGCAAGTGCTCATGAACTAGCAACTTGTAAACAAAATGTCGGACAGAAAGAAGATTTTATGCATTCAAATTTCAGATGGATATAAGTCTGCCATGGATTGCTGCAGCGATTATTTAACACCTCAAGGTTTACCTAAATATATTTATCTTTCACCCCCGTTAATTTTTCCAACCACTTACAACGGAATTAGGACAAAAAAACGCCCGGTGTGAATCACTCCGGGCGCTGCTCCCATACTTTGAATGGGATCGATTCGTAACCCTAAATGGAGCACAAGCGGAATGAGGTTTACGTTATCGTATCTAGGTGATAAACTGCTTGCAGTGGACATGTCATGTCACTTGTACACGACCGGCAATATTTATTTTGCTAGCTTGGTGATAAACTGTGTGCAGTGAACATGTCATGTCACATGTACACCAACAGTAATATTTATTTTGCCAGCTTGCTGATAAACTGTGTGAGTGGACATGTCACATGTACAACAACAGTAATATTTATTTTGCCAGCTTGCTGATAAACTGTGTGAGTGGACATGTCACATGTACAACAACAGTAATATTTATTTTGCCAGCTTGCTGATAAACTGTGTGAGTGGAAATGTCACATGTACAACAACAGTAATATTTATTTTGCCAGCTTGCTGATAAACTGTGTGAGTGGACATGTCACATGTACAACAACAGTAATATTTATTTTGCCAGCTTGCTGATAAACTGTGTGAGTGGACATGTCACATGTACACCAATGGTAATATTTATTTTGCCAGCTTGCTAATAAACTGTGTGAGTGGACATGTCACATGTACACGGACAGTAATATTTATTTTGCTAGCTTGGTGATAAACTGTGTACAGTGAACATGTCATGTCACTTGTACATGACAAGCAATATTTATTTTGCTAGCTTGGTGATTAACTGTGTGTTGTGGACATGTCACATGACTACACCACCAGCAATATTTATTTTGCTAGCTTGCTGATAAACTGTGTGCAGCAGACATGTCACATGTACACGGACAGTAATATTTATTTTGCTAGCTTGATGATAAACTGTGTACAGTGAACATGTCATGTCACTTGTACATGACAAGCACTATTTATTTTGCTAGCTTGGTGATTAACTGTGTGTTGTGGACATGTCACATTACTACACCACCAGCAATATTTATTTTGCTTACTTGCTGATAAACTGTGTGCAGCAGACATGTCACATGTACACGGACAGTAATATTTATTTTGCTAGCTTGGTGATTAACCGTGTGTTGTGGACATGTCACATTACTACACCACCAGCAATATTTATTTTGCTTACTTGCTGATAAACTGTCTGCTTCGACATGTCACATGTACACCTTCAGTAATATTTATTTTGCTAGCTGGGTGATAAATTGCTTGTAGTTGACATATTCAGTATTTGGCCACGTCAGTTAACCTATCATTCATGTCTGTAGCTCTATACCCTTTAAAATATCTGCTTTAATTGTCAATACCTCACGATTTCATAGGGTACATCATGAACATGTAGATACTGATTTTTTTTTAACTCTGACCTTTGACATGACCAATTACTGAAGAATGTCATGATCTGGTGTAATAAAAAAGATTTAAAAAGACCTGAAAAGCAGCTGCCGCTAATTTTAATTAGATTGATTGGAATTGAAAGTTAACGATGACAATTTTAAAAGACATAAGGAAGTGAAATAAAGATCAGTTAGATAACCCATACTGATCAGTGTTGGTCATATCATGCTCTGGAGTCACTGACACTGGGGAGTTTTTTTCTATTGATTTAGTTAAGAATATCACTATTTCTAACAACAAAAATTACAGTATAAATTGTTAATGTTTTCCGACTTGCCGTAAAGTAAGTGTTAAAAAACGTGATGACTGGGGCTGATTGCATGTTTGAAGGTCTTTTTGTGACCGCCTCTGTAATTGAACAAATGAATTATGGAAAATTAATTTGTTTTCTTAGAAAGTACCAGATAAATATAAGATACAGACATTTTGATAGAGATCATTGTTTTTTTTGTTTTTTTTTTGTTTTTTTTGTTTTCATTTTTGTCATTTTGCCAAATATGTCAACAACTATATGTCCTCATGTGATTTTTAATGTCTGAAGGTGAGAAAAATTGTCTTTCTGAGCATAGCATCAACCATGTCAAATGTTTGATCATTAGGTCTGTTCTTCATGAACTAAATACAGATCATTCATGAACCATTAATAATCTACACAGTCATTCCATAGTGAGGGACCGTCATGGTCGTGATCGCATGGTAGTTGGATTTACAACTACCTGTGCAATCAGAGCCTATCACCACTAAAGTTGTGAGTTCGAACCCTGTTTGTGGCGAGGTGTGCTTGATACAACATTATGTGATAAAGTTTGTCAGTGGCTTGAGACAGATGGTGGTTTTCTTAATTTAATTTAAATCAGATTGTTAAACACAGAAATGAAGAAAGAATCTTATTAAAATTTAAACTCTTGTGTAGAACAGGCAAAAAAAAAACCCAGGTGATGATGGATAAAACTGATTTATGGGATCACAATCCCCACTTTTGATATCTAGATCTCCAGCAGCCAAACGAAAATAGTAAATAATAAAAACAAATCCTGCACATATTCACTTCAGTTCAGAAGATTAAACATTTTCAGAGAAATGACATCAATTTGAACTTGGTCAGTGGATGCTCTCATTCTGTAACTTTTAGCCAAGAAGGAAGAATCTGTAGGTAATAGGCCATTTTTCTAAGGATAAAAATTAGTCAATAAATACTTGCAGTTGAGGAAATATAGTCTCAACATCAGAAAACTAGTTATCTTAATATATACAAATGTATTCATATATTTCTGCATCAGTTTGGTTGGTATATCATATGGTGTTTAATGTCACTTTCAACAATATTTCAGTGATATCGTAGCGATCAGTTTTATTGTAGAAGGTAACCGGAAGACCCGGAGAAAACCACCAACCTGTCGCTAGTCACTGACAAACTTTATCACATAATGTTGTATCGAGTACATCTCACCATATACAGGGTTCTAACTCACAACTTTCATAATGATAGGCACTGATTGCACAGGTAGTTGTAAATCCAATTACCATACGATCACGACCACGACAGATAATTGATAATTGATTTCTGAAATATACATCATGTTGTTATGGTCAAACTTGGCCTACATAACTTTTTTGAACTAGTACTTAATAATGAATGAGTTGGCTAAAGGCACTTTAGTAATAAAACAGAATAGCTCCATTTCATTTGTGACTCTATAAATAATTACTGGGTTTGCTGTCAGCAGATCGTGTCTTTAACGCTGGCCTAGTCTTAAGTTTTATGTATTGAAACATTAGAATCACGAAAGACAGTTAGTACCGTAATTGGTGGTGTATTGTGTGCATCTATAGTACCGTAATTACCGATATAGCTTGTATTATGTGACCTTAATTTTAATTTCCATTCATAGTGCATTTCATATTAATTTAAATTTGTTTAATTAGACACCACCTGTTTGAAGTGACCCTATTTGAATGTTCTCTTAGAAGGTCACATAAGACAAAAATGTTTGAATGGTATATTTTCAGTGCTTCATTGCTTAACATTTTTGACAAATCCATTGATTCATAAATCTTGAATTCCACAAATTTTTACTACATAATATATGCATGTATCATATTTATAGATATATATATATTTAATCAAATGATGCATCTCTTTACAGATATTCACAAGATGAGATTGACAAAAAAGTCTCGATGTTTAGGACCATGCTGATAAATAAAGAGGGTGTAACAGAAGGGGGCATAGAAAAAGATGAATTAGGGCGACCCATGTAAGTTTGATTTCTTTTATTATAAACATTTAGACCAAATGTTTTATGCATCGTGTGGTGGATCTGGTACAAACATGTTGCACTCTTTCTCTACTTTTCCTTGACTGATTTTCTTCAAACTTTACAAGATTATATACCCTTTGGTATCTACAAACTCTTCTTATGAATTGCAGTCTGAGAGTCTGTTTCCTTGTCAGGATTTTCTCTTTTGATGATCCAGAGTTACAGGACTCTTACCAATGTAACATATTAAAGTTATGCACCTCACATTGTAGAAGATTTTTTTTCTAAATTTTTGCATAGTTTTGATATTTTTTTCAGTCATTTTCAGCAACATTTTCATGATCACAAACTTTTTTTTTATTTGGTATCAGTTTAAATGTATTAATGGAAATGATTTGGTGGTCATTTGACCAAATATGGATTCCAGCATTCTCCATTCTAATGGACATTTCACTAAATATGGACATTAACGTTCTCGATTACATGTTTTGCTTTGAAAGAAATACTTCCACCTATTATTAGATACATTAAATCTTTTCTAAAAAGTCAAAGCATTCCTCGTAAGTTTTCACGTATGTAAGATTAGATGCAGACTAAGCGATATTGAACCTTTCAGTCTGGGTATTATTAAAGGAACATTATGATGGCAGAGAGAATTTAAAACTGACAGCAATTTGACGTGATTGAATTTTATATACATCCACGATATCTTGATTGAAAATTGACGCTTTAAAATTACGTGTACATAGTAACGTTATGCAATAATTAAAAAAATGACTATTGTGTTTCCAAATTTTTATATGATATGATATGCAATGAATACAAATGCTTTAGTACTGTAATATTCTTCTATTTTGATATTGAAATACAGCCTAGACGTAATCCCCCATATTCATTTTAATGAGTGCTTAAAGCAACCTTAAATGATATTGGAGTTGTGTTATGTCTGTCAGTTTTATGGATGAAAGAAACTGAGTAGCCGTGAGAAAAAAATGCTGACTTTCTGTATTGAAAAAAATGAATATGAATGTAAACGAATGAACATGGTGGATTGAGTGAGTGATCATTGTTTAGCACAAAATGAGCAATTTGTCAACTAAAACATTGAAGATGATGTCCACTTTGTACTAGACCTACACACTTAGTTGTATATATGTAGTGCTAGCTTATCGAACGTCAGTCTTCTTTTTTTTGCTGTACTTGTACTTTGCTTATTTGGCATTAAACAACAATCATTCACTCTCTCTTTTCTGATGTCAACACAGTGTATATAGTTTAAACATATTTCACTGCTCAAATTTTGTAAGGAAACTGTTCCGGTTCTTGACCATATCTGGCGAGTACATGTGAATCGTGCTATCAAACACAAATTTTAGTGCAATGTATATGTATTGGCAAATGAGAGATGATGTTGTAATTAGCTGTTACTCCAAACTATTGTACGAAAATAAGTGTGTATAGTGCTATTGACACATGGTGAGTATTTGGCGAAATAGGATTGCTGTCCAGATCACGTTACAGGGCTTTCAATAGATTGAGCCGGTAGCCGGCGATTTTCACCGTTTATTTAGAGAAAGACCGCCAGCTACTTTCTCCTTTGTTGAAAAAAGAAAAATTGAAATTTTATTTCAATCATGTCAATTGTTGCCGTGTTTCGATAATAAATCAAATCTATATTTACGGCACTATATTTATATATTTTTTTGCTTCCTGGAATAACAGTTTTCCGATATACTGTTTAATACACGTTTTTTCATTGGTCGAGAGATTTGTTTTATAGGACTGTATCTCAGAGATTCCCAAACATGCTGGTCCAATGGAGAATTCCTGTAAAAATAAATTCGGTCCAGAAAACATTGGTTTCCGCCGGACCGACTATCTGGTACTGAGTTTGTTATATAAAAGAGCCCTGTTTGATCTCCAATTTGTCCATACTTTATTTTGATTAAAACTAAAGTGAAATGCCAGATGAAAACTCCTTTCTTGTATCATTTCTCCATGCTTTGATGAAGTTCAAGGACATTGACAAAATTAAAGTCGCAATCTCAGAAACGCTTTAATGAACGAAAATATCAATATTGGAAATATAAGTACAAGAATCACTCCGGACTGGACAGGTAAAAATTATCGGATATCAATTTGACGCCAAATTTAAACTTGTCTTTTGTGCAAAATACGATAGAGGACTTGATTTAGGCTTTTGGGAAATATTGAAACCTTTGAAATGGACAAATATTACAAGCTTTTTCCAAATGGTTGAAAAGATCCACTAGATTTTTTATTTCTCTGTGAATTTAAATAAAATACTTTGCTTTATTCATGGCTTTATTTATATAAAAAAAAAAAATTTCACAAAATGTTTACTTCAAAGCAAACTTGTTTTAACAAACAATGTTCAGAAAAATATGTATACAGTTAATTTGCGTTACTAAAACGAGAAATGGAAAATTGGTAGCCTTTGGTTGAAAGCACCCACTGCAGGAAAAAAGCTTGATATTTTTTCGGTCCTGTGAAATTCTTTATTGAGTTTACTGATATTGTAGCTCTCCACAGTTGTTGATGGATATAAAAAACAATGTTTTCTGGAGCCTTCGGGGGACTTCGCCCTCCTGGACCCCCTACAAGAGCACTGCCTTTGACCTGTTGGTAGTCTTTAGCGGCCCCCAAATCCCCGGCCGAAAAATGTCGGCGCATTAAGGTGCCTCCATTTCTCCACCTACTTGTTGGAAATAGCCTGCTACTTCAAAACTTATTGAAAGCACTGATGTTACAGAAAACAATTCAAGGCTTGGCTGACTTGTGGTGTTTAATGCTACAATTCAAATAAATGTGTTCATGTTATGAATTTCTTCTGTTGTATAACAAAGCTATATCGTAAAGCCATAAAATTTATATCACAATAAATAAATATTTGTACAGTTAACACATAAAACAATATAACTAATGTTAGTTCGAATCCTGCTCAGGCGAGGTGTACCCAATACAACATTATGTGATAAATTTTGTCAGAGACTTGCAGCAGGTCGGAGGTTTTCTCAGGATACTCCGGTTTCCTCCAGCAATAAAACTGACCGCCACGTTAAAACTGAAAACTGAAATATTGTTGAAGTGGTGTTAAGCACCATAACCCTAACCCATAAAACATAAAACAATAGTTTCACACTTTATATAGTGCTGGAGTCGATGCAGTTTGAAAAATACCCAAAAATGTGGTTTTATTGTTCAGGACTTTTCAAGAATCGTGATTAACATATTGATTGATTTTTGAGGAGAAAATAGGATTATGTTATCACATTCTATAAATTAATTATGAATACAGATAAAATCTTTTACCAATAAGTTGATCTTTTCTACCAGTACTGGTAGGGTGGTGATAGATGTCTTGATCAGATTTGTCATTTCGTGTTGTTCTCCCATTTTATTATGCCATTTGATCAATTAATTCTTGGCATGCCATTGGGGGATTGAAACTATTTTTTTGTGTGTGAAGATTTATGAGAAGTAATTTGATATGAAAAATTCATCAAAAGTGAACAATTTAATGTTTGATAATTAGGAATGGGGTTTAATTAAACAACTAAAGAACTTACACAGGAATTTCCGTGTACAATTTGCATATATATTATGTCATCAATTTTAGGTTGAATGTGAGAAGATTGTAACTTTCTTATATTTCATCCAATTTTAATACATTTTTTTTGTTTCTTTTTTGCAAAATGATCATCTTTATGTGTTTTTTTCAGACCATAAAAAAACTTTTGCTATTCTATTTCAGAAATTTGTTTAAAAGTGACTCAGAATGGGGTGTTAGGGTTAGGGTTATGGTCCTAAATGCTACTTTCAACAATATTTCAGTTATATCATGGTGGTCAGTTTTATTGATAGAGGAAACCGGATTACCCAGAGAAAACCACCGACCTGTCACAAGGCACTGAAAACTTTATAATAACATAATGTTGTATCGAGTACAAACAACTCTCTGTTAGTGGGATTGGAACTCAAAACGTTAGTGGCGATAGGCACTGATTGCATACGTAGGTAGTTGTAAAACCAACTACCATACGACCACAATCATGACCACGACGGCCCCAGGGACCAAAATGATATATTATTAGTCACATTAAATATGGGGACATCATCAACATCCTGATCCATTTGTTTTCTTGACATGCCATGGTCTTGTGCTTATAGACTAATATAAAAACACAATTCACTAGTTTTGTTTTATACGAAGACATTTAAATGATATAATTCCTAAAATAGAAGATTGGACATTTCCCAGAAGTGTAGTTCACCGAATGTCCATAATGTCGTCATTGAATTATCAGAAACATAAACATAGTTCAACAAGTGTTATAATGAGATTATATCTTTGTTAATTTGTTTAGGGATCGGCTTTTGTTGTGATGTAAAAATTCTCAGAAGTCTGATAAAGGTTGAAATGAATTAATGATTGTATATTTATTGCTTCGTAAATGACAACTTTTGGCCTTTGGAGACAATGATTTCACAATGCAAACTTAGGTCTCCACAAAATTTTACAAATGACCCTGATCTGCGATGAGGATGTGCTAGTAGGGAGCCACAAAGGGAGTAAATTGAGTAAATTAAAAAAAATCTTCTCAAGAACAAACAAGCGAAATGCTGCAATATTTGCTGTGCAGCATCATTGGAATATGTTGAGTTTAATTTATTCAAACGACAGTCCTATAATCTGAGTGGTCTGAGCCCTTGGGGGATCCATAATAAGCAATTAAAGAAAAGATTTTCTTAAGAATCAGTGACGGAAACATAAGTATAAATGGCCTTTTGATACACATTCAAACTTGAGTCTATAGAGTCCGAACCTTGGAGGTAAACAATTCTACGTAGTTGTATAGTCCATCTCTTACATGATAAGACGAGAACCTTGATTATTGAATTTGATTTCTATGTTTTTTTTCTAAGTAGCCAGTTATTAGTTTCCTAGCTAATTGTTATACCCTTTAACGATAGGCTGTAATTTGATTACCATTACAAGTGCCTCTAGAAAGCTTTATAAATCTCAATGTCGCTTTCCATTTCTTTTTGGTGTACCTAAACTCAAGTGGACAGGCTTTTAGCACTTTTTCCAATGTTTATTTTTTGTTTTGTTTTTTATTTTGTATGGCTGTGTAGCGTTGTCGTGAAATGTTTTTGCATTCCGGTAGACGAAAAAGTGTGAAGTTGAATTAGAATATATCCTTGAACTTAATTGCAGTAAAAGACAAAACTTGTACCACACACTGCTACTGGCTAGAATCTAATGAATCAGAAGTTTTGTAAGACACTGTCTACTTCTATAATATTGCTTAAATTTGAGGAGCGAGCAGGGTTCGAAGTAACCACTGGCCCATGACCAGTATATTTTTACGGTCGGACCAGTCAAACAGAACAAAGATCGGCCCGCTGGGCCAGTTGATATTCTCAGGCCACTTGGGCCAGCAACTTTCGTTTCTTCCAACCGGTAGATTTTTCGTACTTCCGTGTCATTCAATATCGACTGATAACATAACCCGAATAATCCAGTCGTTATATTACTCTCCGCTAGTCGCTGCGTTAACGCCTGGATGCATTCATTGATAAAATCTGTCAAACGGAAATAGTAAATCGCTATGAATTTGGGTATTACGACATTGCCATTAGGCATGAATGGTGCATAAAATAGGAGGAGCTAAGCATGTGTTTGTAAATAATGTCCAATGGAGCAATCTTTTTGTTTTTCTTTGAATTTAAAGGTGTATTTGTCTTCTAAATTTGTATAAAACTGGCATTT
Source organism: Gigantidas platifrons (assembly GCA_002080005.1). Lineage (NCBI taxonomy): Eukaryota > Metazoa > Mollusca > Bivalvia > Mytilida > Modiolidae > Gigantidas > Gigantidas platifrons. The sequence goes on from MJUT01064739.1 coordinate 65,660, forward strand.
TCATTACCGGAGGCAAAAACTATAAAAGGGATAGTATAAACGTAAAGTTGAAATTACAAATAACGAAAAAAGTAAAGCGTATGAAACGGAAAAAAGAAAAAGTATATTTATTCCATCCTGGACGACAACTTATCCATGGCTGCAGAATGGCATTAGCGGAATGACATGTACAGTTTATACTAGGGATGGCAAATCGTTCAGAATTTACTAACCGGTTACTCGAATAATCTTCCGACCGATTACCCGGTTAACTGGTAGATATCATTGTTCAGATGTAATATTGCAAGGGACAAATCAATGAGGCGATGTCAATAATAAACTTATATTACATAAAGAATTACTTCCTTTAAATCCAATATAAATTTCTCCTTTCTATCACAATACATCATCTCAGTCCTGGATTTTACTGTATTTCGTGAAGGAACCTTATAATCTGGAGCTAGGATACTCATTAGATTTAAAAATCCTTTTCCTTCTACGAGTTTTAATGGCATATAATCCAATACCACCATTTCAACTATTGCTCTTGTAATGTGTTCATTCTGGGAAGATGACAATTTCTGTGATCATGGTGAATTTGCAAATTCGGCTATAGATGGATGTTTTTCAGGCGTAAACCATCCAGAAATATCTGACGAATGTTTTAGCTTTAAATGATTAAGCATATTGCTAGTTCCTCTCGTATATGTCATTTCTAAATTGCACAGTTTGCATTTCACAATTTTCGACTCCACATCTCGTTTATAATACGACCAAGCTTTCCATTGCGGTGGAGGCGTTTTGTAATGAAACTTCAAACATTTCAATTGCAAGTTAATTAGACAGATGAACAGTTTTTACAATTGTTGTGAATAGTTATGGTTGTAAAACATGAATGTCCGAGGGATAGTTATCGTGTCTTATTACAGTTATTTAATTATTGATCTGATATCTAAGTTTATTTACTGTCACACTATACAAAACTTAACGAATAATCGAATCGCAAAATAGCTAACCGGTTACTATCTTTCCGACAGTTAACCGGTTAACCGAGTAATCGTTGCCATCCCTAGTTTATACTAAATTTGATAAAACCGGCACTTTCATTACCGGATGCAAAAACTATAAAAGGGATAGTAAACCAGCATGAAAAGTCAGAATCCCACAAAGTTAATGTAATTAAGTTCAATGGTCAGAAAAATCCACAAAATTCTGAAGGAGCTAAAGCTCTAAGAGCCCTAAACCAACTAACAGTAAACAGAAACCCCCCCCCCCTTTTCATATTTCATTTTTACTGGCCCAAATATTTTTTCTTAAGTCTACCCCTGAGGGAGATATTCTTCTATGTTCTGTGCTTCTCAGGACTATTTGGGAGGTTCCACTTGTGGAGGTGCCTGTATCTGGATCATAGAGCAGTGTTCGAAAGTAGCGGTCGTCCGATCGTCAAAACCAACCTAACATTGATCAGGACGACCTGAATTCCCAGAATAGTCGCCCGACTGACGACCAAATATTTTCAGTCAGTCAGGGCTCACGTTGGAGGGTGAATTCTATCGTATCCGTTAAGTATTTTGAAAGTGATTTTCTTGGAAAGTAATCCATTGCGGTTTAAACAAACTTTAATTTCGTTCATTAGAGCTTATGTTTATATATGCCTGACTAAAATAAAACTATTTGTATTTATTTTTCGTAAACAAACAATGGCGCCATTTTGGAAAGGGGACGCAATGCGGTACTGTGCTACAGGAAATATTGACCGTACTTTTTGTCCGAAGCTACTTCCAACAAAACGAACCTTTGATTTATTATTTTCTCATTTCTGTGACATAAAATCATAGTTCTCATATCTAATATGTTCATATATGTGAAGATTGGCAATTCAAAATTCGTTGAAATGCACTGGACGCTTCCGGATATTTATCAATCCGCATTGGTATTTTATACTCGACACCGGGATAATATTACGATCTATTTACATCCAGACATGTGAAAACGTTAATGCATATCCAATTAAAAAATAGACTTTGAACTACAGTAGCTTTACTCCATTGTTGCAATCTGATTTGAGGTCTGGCAAATGATAATTACAGCCTTTACTTTCTTCCGTTTTTGACTGACAGTGGCAATTTACGTTTGTGCTATATTTTCATTCCCAAGCTATATATAGTTGGATAAGATAAGATAGATAGATAAGCAAATGGACAGAGACATTGTTCTTCTGCTAAAGATTACACAAATATTAGTTATTACAATTTGTGTGGTATTTGATCACAGTACAGTGATATTTATTTCAATAGGAAAAAGGGGGGGGGGACATATAAAAAATCACTGGTAAGCAAGACTCAAATAATCATGGTAGATATAAATAAAAATGTGACATTGAATAGATGTCCTTAAGGTAGTTATGAATAAGAAAAAAATCCCAGAACAAATCAGTTCAGGCAGCTTTTTAACTATTTACTAAATTTGGGCAGGGTAACTTCAGAATGTGATGAATCTGAAGAGGCTGTGAATATGGAAATTGAAAAGGAACTAAAAAAATAAACAACTGATTTAATTTTTTTTTTTAAAACAAACAAGTGCTTTTTGTCCGTCGTTACTAAAAAGTCAAATGTACTTCTTGAGGAACTAAAACTTGAATTGATGGGTGTTTTTCAACATTGATCTGGCTCCCACTAAAACCAAAAGCCATTCTTTTCAAGGAGTGAGCCACCTTTTTCAAACCAAAAAGTAGGCCTCAGGAAACACCCAGAATGCAGGATTTTGCACTATTTACCCCAGAGCTTCTGGGGCCCTTGAGCTGTAATGACCACCTCGCAATGCGAGGTGGGAAGGGTCGCTCTGCGACCCTTTTCGGCAACCTGATGTAAATTCGGACGACCTGATTTTTCCCCCTACTTGCCCTTGTGACAACCTCCCTTATTTCTTAGTTTAGAACACTGATAGAGGGTTGAAATGTAGTTTGGAATATCAATGATGATAAATGCTTTTTTTTGTTGAAGGACAATTTTCTTGAATTTTATGACAGTGAAAATATTTAATTACCCAACAAAATGTTACTTTACAAATATATAAGTTATGGTGTTTGACACAACTTTCAACAATATTTCAGTTATATCGTGGTGGTCAATTTTATTGGTGGAGGAAACCTGGAGAAAGCCACCGACGTGCCCGAACACTTTACAAATAACATATACATAATACACCTATAAAAGAGTACATTAAAGTTCACACATTTAAGACCCCTCGGACATTGAAAAATGATATTGGATTACACAAATGGATCCTCTTCCATGGTTAAAAACATTTTTATATATGCACAGTAGTCCCCCTTCTTCTAAGTCCACTCAGACTTCCACCAAAGGCCACCCCTCTTATGAGGCCAGATTTCAGATGCACTGATATAGTAAAAAACTAATAATTTGTCTCCCTCAAGAGAGGCCACGTTTTCATTGTTAAAGGGGTGGCCTTATAAGAAGGGGATTACCACTCTATCGGGGAATAAGTTGTTATACCCCCCGCAAACAAAGTTTGGGGGGGTATATAGGTTTCACCCTGTCCGTCTGTCCGTCCGTCCGTCTGTCTGTCCGCATAGAGGGTACATGGTTTGTCCGTGCTACTCCTCCTACAGTTTTTCTCCTAGGAAGTTTTTATTTTGCAGATCATTTGTACATATATCAAAGATGTGCATGTGGTAAGGATTTTG
>MJUT01064739.1:69669-99307 GCA_002080005.1 Gigantidas platifrons
ATACATCAAAGATGTGCATGTGGTAAGGATTTTGATTTTCATGAATTTTTACCAAAAATATAGATTGCTGAGCTTAGCCATTTTTGTGCGAATATGGCAAAAAGGGTACATGGTTTTTCTGCGCAACTCCTCCTACAGTTTGTAAGTTAGAAAGTTTTTACATTGCAGAACATTTGTACTCATATCAAAGATGTGCATGTTGTAAGGATTTTGATTTTCATGAATTTTACCAAAAAATATAGATTATTTTTTTTTATTTGTGAATTTGGCTGAAAGGGTACATGGTTTGTCCGTGCAACTCCTCTTACAGTTTTTATGCCAGGACGTTTTTATTTTTGTTGATTGTGTTAAACATTATAATTTGACAAATAATATATTTTCCATGTAGACTTAGTTTTCAATAATCTTGGACACAGTCAGAGTGAAGTGGGGGGTATTAGTCCCGCTATGCGGACAGTTCTAGTTTAAACCAGTGAAAAGGTGGGACATTCGTCAGCATTGTTACCATAACAGTACTAAGATTCTACTATCATGTTGTCTGAACTTTTCTGGCCATGAGATAAAATAGTATTGTTTAATAATGCAAAGCAATTGGCTAGAAATATTTACAACATCTCTCTAGAGAATGATAATTAATAATGTGTTACGGAGAAGAATAGCTCCGAACGTACTTTGATAGATCACTGTCGGATGTTATGATTTATGCAATTAATCTCTCGTTCACCAAAGTGATGGCCTCGATTCCTCACTACAATATGTCTATTAAACTACGTCGGAGGTAGCGTGCAGAGTTGTAACGGTGGTAATGTGCGATTGTTACTTGTTGCCTTAATACGGCTGAATTAAAAAATTAATTTGTTTTTTTCCCCGATGAGATTAAGGTGTTTATCGTAATGTTTATATTGTGTTAGATTGTAAATTGTTTGTTTAGGATGCGAGTTTGTCAATGAAAAGAAATAGAAATTAAGAGAAAATTGTTATTACGGTTTTAGGGTTGGGTTAAGTGTTACGGCTAAATTAGTTTATAAAAACTTGGAAATGAGTTTTTGGACGATATCATTCAGTCCTATAATTACAGTTAAGACTGAACAAAAAAAAATGGGATGACATTGAACGTTTCATTGCTTCCGTGTTGAAGACTAAAGTGCAGCTTGCAACAAAAAAAAACTCAGATTAATTTATCATTTACTACTTGAATAGATGTCGTTAGATCAAAAAGTAGATCTCGTAAAATTGACAAATAATTTGATGAACATTTTTGGTAGCAACAGGCACATATGTAAAATCTGTGGCTTAATTTGTTTTTCGTTGACAGAACGAATAATAAATCTTCTTATACATTTCTTGCTTTATGTGCTAGTTTTTGACATCACGTTATAAAAGGTCTTCAACCACTAATTTCAAGGGAGTCAGTGAATGGTAAACTTTCTGATACTTTTCTCTTCTTTTATGTGCTAGTTTTTGACATCACCGTAATGAAAGGTCTTCAACCACTAATTTCAAGGGAGTCATAAAAGTCTAATAGCCACGATTTAACATGAAAGGTCTGTCTGATAAGGTAAAAATCATCTGTCAGCGGTTTATGATCATGTCTATATAATCACTGCTGACCATTATTGAAGTGTCAGCACTTGTCTTATTTTCTGTCCTATGATAATATAATTTAGTTGGAAATCTGAAATTGCTTGTCCCATGTGATATGTCTTGTATATAATGGAGACGTCATTCTTCATCATCCGTGGTGGAAAACTTTTTTTTCTCTCCCGAAGATGTTTTCGTAACAAATGATCGTGAGGCATTTTTCAAGTTCTTTGTGGTCGATTAACTTCAAATGAGGTAGATAAAAATGGTGGGACGTATTATTGGTATATCGTCATCTCGTCCTCCATTCCGTCCATTCAACGATAACTCAAGTTTTCTTTTACCAAAATCCACGAAATTTTTACTCAGCCTTAGGATCGTTGATAGTACAGTACCTATCGATTTTGATGATTTAAGTTTCGCTGCTACAGAATTATTTTTGTCAATATTTTTTTCTTATAAATGTCTGAATAACTCAAGTTTAAAGGGTAAAAATATACTGGAGTTGGGATATTAGTCCCTCTATATGAGGACAGTCACATTTCTACCTTAAAGAGTGACTTATTAATTAGAAATGATATGGATGTAAATGAAGATGAGAGACCTCTGATGACAACATTTTACTTACATACAAATTATGGTCAAGTAACTGCACTTTTATTACTAGTCTGCATTTCGTAGTCACAGTAAACTCTTCAACAATGAGCACAACTGATTCTAAATTGAATGTGAAATGACCACTAGACTGTAGTGCTTTTATTACTATTCTACATTTCAGAGTCACAGTAAGGTTTTCAACAATGAGCAGGGGGCTCGGGTGGCTCAATGAGTTGGATCTAACAACTCATACAAGCCTATCACCAATACGGCGTGGGTTCGTGCCCGGCTTTGTAAATTACAAAAAAAAGGTGTACTCGACTCGCAGCTGCATGTGATAAAGTTTACCAGTTGCTTGCCCATGGTCGGTGGTTCTCTCTGGGTACTCCAGCTTCCTTCACCACTAAAACTTGTCGCTATGATATAGCTGAAATATTGTTGAAAGTGGCGTTAAAACACCAACAATCAAAAATCAAAATCAACAATGAGCATAGCTCATACTCTAAATGGAGTGTGAAACAGCCCCATACCCTGCAGTTGAACAGTCAATACTCTTTATGTAATTCTACAGATAAAAGCTACATCTGAACATCTTTGTCTTTTTGATGTTACTTGGTGTATAGAATTTTATTTCCTAGAAGCTGGGTTATGTTTGTAGTTGTTTTGATTGTATCAAACATTTTTTTACAAGCCATAATATGATTGTACACCTGTGCTAATTGGATTGGAAGATCAGGTGTTATTATCAGGATTGTTAATCTCTATTACTAATGATAATCATACTCTGAAAGTGTGATGTAATTTGATAGCTGTTGTTACAAATAACAGTGTTATTATACTGTGTAGACCATCCATCTTATTTTGCATGGAAATGTCTTGTTTTCTGATATCAAACAGGTGATGAAAAAATGGAAATTTTCATTTTGCAAATTGCATTTCGATAGGATGATAATTTTTTATGAGTTTGCTAGGTGCAACACCAGTTTTGATAAAATAACTTCATTAGAATGTACATTTGCACTTAAACTGAAGCTTGTTGAAGGTTTTTTTTTTTTTTAGAGAATAAAGGGGGGAGGAGAAATGGTTCTTTTTCAATAATTCAGATTTTAGAATTTGATGAAAATTATTTGATCTTCAGAATATTTTATTACACATAGATCAGTTTAACTGCATGATTTGCCAAAAAAAAAGAAAGAAAAGAAAATGGATCTTTGTTAACTGTACCTTAGCTTGTAGACAAACTGTAGCCTTCGTGTAAATTTATGTTATAGAAATACTATAGACAAGTATTCATGATGATATTTTATGTTTATCCAATACTGTTTGGAGATAATTTTTGATTTAGACAAAATTTTCCAATATTGAAGAAACATAGATTTGTCTGAGATCTGTTTTTGTTTTAGCGGTATAGTGGAAAATGAATTTATGTAACGTGGTAAAGTGAACGAAATTAAAAAGTTGGGTTCTGGTCAATATCATCTTCTGTTGTTCTCTAAAAGTTTGATTAAATCACGAAAAGTCACCATAAACACGATCAAGCCTCGATGAATGTTTATAAACTGTCAGGATTTACGATTACGAGATCAGACAAATGGGAAATAACCAGGATAAAATGGTACCGCTATTGTAGAAATTTGTCAAGAAGTCAAATTTACGTAGATAATATTTATGACTTTTGTTTCATTTCAACGCGGAATGTAGATATGTAGGTCTGGTATTACGTTGGGAATAACCTTATTCGTAATTGGAATGTTGGAAATTGATTTCAAGTTAGAATGTTTGCTATTTTGAGTTTAGAACCTAGTTTATTTAACTATAATGTATTTTTAGTTCTGATGACATTTTCTTTTTTGTGGAATTGTGGGAGTAATCGTGTTACGGCTGTACAATTTTTGGGGATGTTGGTGTTTGGCGTAACTATTGGCATTATGATCTAATCATGGTATTTTGTTTCTTGGGTTTTGTAGACCTTAAGAGACCAAACATTTTGTTATCAGAGGTGACTTGGGAATTCTTGTACAGAAATATAATTTTTCATCTCTGAATCAATATGTAATTTTTTTCTTTCAAAATTAACAAAGGCTTTATAGGGAAAAGGGGGAGGATATTAAAGCATTATAATTTTTTTTGTCCACACAGGAGACAATATATATTTTTTTTATCAAAATTTAGCACAAAGATTTTACATTATTTAAACTAGTTTAGTTTATATTTAATTTCATACTTTACCTGTAAAATAATTCTACGAAATTTCAATTTAAAAAATCCACCCAAACTAAAAAAAAAAAAAATCATCAATTTTCAAAGTAAACCAAAATGAAATTATTATCTTTTTTTAAAAATCCACACAAGTGCAATGCGGTCATTAGAAAATATGAATATTGAATTCTCAATTTGGAAACAAATTAATCTAAGCATTACCCTTGTTTCTGAATGCTATGTTATATTGTATTATGAAAAAAAAGTTTATTTGTTATTTATGAAATAAATATGTTTAAATCAAATTCTAAATGACCAAAAATAACAATAAATAATAATCTTTGAACTTTATTCTAACGTTAATACTTTTTACTACTTTTCATCATAATAAAATTACAAATACCCAATCAATTAATCAGATAGATTGGTAAGATTATATGAGCAGCTACAATGTTACACTGTGTGAAAAAAAAATTCTAGCCTTATACCATCTATAGTCATTTCCAGGGGAAGAAAAACTGAGCAATAATTCCTTGATAGACAACTAACAAGAAATGACACGAACAGTAGATATTCACATCCTAAGCTATTTTCTATGTCATTACAGACCCATCACGATAGTTTAAGTTATATTTTGGTTTTTAACACTTTTCGGTTCCCTCAGAGGGACGGGAGCATCGAGACCTGGTAGTAAATCGTTTGCTTCTCATGCTAGTTCTCGACAGATTATTCACATCAAGTCTGTCTACTTTAATTAATTCTATCAGTAGGCGATCAATAATGAAACGTTGTAATAGATAATATGTATTCCCGTAACTATTTACCGATATAGTAGCAGTAGCTTTGCAGATGACTACACGTTATTTCTTTGTAATTTGTCACTCTGTTTTGTGACGTGAGACGGATAAGATCGTCATATTAGAAGCTTCATTGTCAAACTTACATGTTTGTTAATCATTACAACAAGTGTTTTCCTTTGGATGACAGATTTAAGTGGAAAAATAATTACCGTTACTAGTTTTATGGATATCCGTGATGGAACAATTATAATAAGTTTTTCAAAAGTTCTAATTTCTTTTACTTTCTCCTTAAATTTAAAGTCATTTTTTTTTCTTTGTAGATTTTTTTTTTTTTTTTTTATAATTCAGATTTTTTCAAAAGTTTGAATTTCTTTCACTATCTCCTTAAATTGAAATTAAATTGTTTAATCACAGAATATTTTTTTTCAGACTTAATCTTGAATTGACATTAAATTGTTCACTAATTAAAGAATTTTTTTTAAAGCAGAATTAAAACTTTTTTTTAATGTTTATGTGTAATTAAAATTTTATTGGAAAAAAATCTATACACATATATATATAAATTTTGAGGAAAAAATTATCATTAAAAAATATAATCTATATTTATATTAAAAAAAGTTGTTCATCACAGATAGATTCCTAGTGTATATGATATGACGATTTTAATTATTTTACGGTAAACCATTTCATTGAGTGCAAAATGTTTAACAACTATGCAGAGGGAAGGAACAGAAGAATAATGGTTTTAAACAAACGATTAGAATCTACAACTAGTTATTTTAGTTCGTTGTACGAGGGGAGATACAGTAAATTGCGACTGGAAGCAGAACGGAAACGCTCTGTGTTTGACATATTCTGGGATCAAATCAACGGAAACACAACAAATGTCGAAAAATCATATTCTATATCGGAGTCTACTGAGTTGAACTTGTCATCAGTAATACCTCTGGGAGCATTTGACGTGTACATGTAAGTAGCGTGACAAAACAACATAGTCACTAGTTTAAATTTGATGGAACTTCTGAGAGTTTAAATAAACTTTTTAAACCTCCCATGGGGGTTTGGCAATTTATAGTTTTTGTCAACAAAACTGACATTTATTCCTGAATTTCTATTGCAGCCATGTAGGTGGTATTGTTTGGTTCAGACCTGATATGTTTTGAGAATTTTTTTCTTCTTCATGAAATTGTTGTTAATTACTTTTGCTGCAACTCCCAGTCATGATCTCCAAATAGTTTGAATTGAATGTACTTGTGAAATTTGAAGTAATTGTTTCAGTATTATTATACTTTTTAGGGAATTTTTTTTGCAATGAATTTCAATTGAAAATTTAAATTATTTGATTGACTTCAGTTATGTGTGTATCTGTTGTACATTGTTGTATAACACCTAGATGATGGTATTAATGTTCAATTACATCTGTTGTCTGCTTATCACAATGCAATATTTTTGTGATATCACAAGGACAATTGCTCAATCTTCAGTTTTCTGTGTAGTGTTTTGTTTATCGGTAATTTGTTACAGTTTCCTTTGATCTTTACTACCCGATAAATTTAGTAACAACGTTCAATTGACCACCTACTCGTGATACAAGAAATTATCAGCTGTTGGTCATTTGTCATGCGCGGTCAAACGTGACGTCACTAAACCGTTCATTCAAAAAAAGATCAAAACACAACAAAAAAATCACAAAGCTGCATTAAAATTGTGAAATTACCGATAAAAAAAATATTTGTATTAGGCCATGCAAAGTTAATTACTTGGTTTTCAGGCCCCTTTTTGTCAAAATTGATGAGGGAGGGCGTCATTTTTTTTTATCCTTTTACTGCTGTAAAAAGTGATGAGGGAGGCATTTTTTCTTCTTTTTTTTGTGAAAAATATGGCAATGTATAAATCTTTTCATTACTTTATTGAAAATTACAATTTTATTTCTTCCGATGGTGGCAGAAACATCACAAGTGGTTAATTTTTATGGAAACGTCCAATCCGCTGGTCCCAACGTACCATTTTTTATCTCCGTAAACAATTCCAATAAGGTACAAGCTTCGGAGAAGCCCCCTATTATGTTTCCTGGTAAAACTGGCAAACATTTGTGCCGAATTTGCACAGAAACAATCGACATTTTGTCTAAATGTCAAACGGAAACACGTTTTTTATTTATACATTGTCATAACGATGCTTTAAATCTCATTTAAGCATGATGCGTTTTAAAGCGTTTCACCGACCACGCGATATAAGAGAAAAACGGATGCTACCGCATTTAATTTTTTTTTTTTACAATTTTTGCAAAAAAAATCGGCAATGCGGCGACGAATTTCCACATGCGGGCGGGCCTGAGAACCAAGAAATTTACTTTGTATGGCCTTAAAAAAAAATGTCAAAACACAACAAAAAAATCACAAAGCTGTGTTAAAATTGTGAAATTACCGATAAAAAAATTATTAGTATTTTTTTCGCTCTAGCTCATCTGATATGGACCTGATAATCCTTGTCTTGAGAAAAAAAATACTAATAATTAATATATATCATTGCTTGTCTTTTTCTTTTGGCCATTGTGTTGTCTGTCCTTCTCCTATTTGCGTCTTCTGATTACCATTTTGGTATCTTCAAACTTTTCTTGGCAGGAATATTCTCTCAAATTTATGTTTGACGTAAAGATTGGAGTTAGATATTTTTTTTCATTAGGTGAAATATCAAAATCTCTAACAAACCATATACATGAAACTGTTACTATTGCAATCTAATGACATTCTATGGGGGTCAGTCACATCAGGGTTCATACATTCAACTGACCAATCAGAAAATAGCCTACCAAATCTTTAGGCATTAAAACCGCACACATGCCGAGAACTATTGTCTAACTGGCTGAAATATATAATTTGTCTTGCAGATGATTGAATGTGAAGGATGAATGAAAGGTTATCTATCTGACTTGACCCCATACTATTTTCCCTTGAACCACGAAAATTGGGATCAATGAATATTAATGGGTTAGGGTTATATTGTTTAATGCCACTTTCAACAATATTTCAGATATATCGTGGCAGTCAGTTTTATTGGTGGAGGAAACCAGTGTACCTGGAGAAAACCACCGACCTGTTGCAAGTCACTGACAAACTTTATTATTAAAAAGTGAATTCACAATATACAGTTTTTGAAAATAAACAACAATAAAAATAATAAAATCCATAATATTTCTATTAAGAAATAATGGTCAATAGTTCTAAGTATCACAACAAACTAAACACGAAAAACTACTCTTGGCCACTGTAAACTCTGTAATTTATGCAGGACATCAAAGGATTATTGAAATTAGGTCCTGTATTTGAACTTGTAATGTTTTTATATTTTTTGATTTTATGGAATTGAAAATGTTTGTGATAAATAGTTATTGTTAGTTCATGTATTTGATTTAGTAAGAAAGATTATGGATGTAAATGAACAAGAGAGACTATCCAATAATATGCATACACATCTTAATTTTTTTAGGTTGTCCAAAGTTCTTATTCCTGACCGCAGTATAATCATACTATCACCACTTTTGTCTTCATCAGATAAAGAATCTGAAATGCCACATATAACATGTTTAATGAAAATCGTAAGAAAAAAGATGTTTAATTAGAAGGACGATAAATTACAAGAAGCGATATGGCTGTATATAAATGTTCAAGAAAATGCATGTAGTATTTTACGCTTAGAAATTAATAAAAATATTAAGGAACAACACATGAATTGCTTTTCATCAAATGACAAGTGACCGTCGTTGTCATGATCGTATGGTAGTTGGATTCACTACCTGTGCAATCAGTGCCTATCATCTCGAAAGTTCTGAGTTCCTTACCCGTTAATGGTGAGCTGTATTGAAACAACATTACGTGATTAAGTTTGTCAGTGACTGGTGACAGGTCGGTGGTTTTCTCTGGGTTCTCTGGATTCTTCCACCAATAAAACTGACTGCAACGATATAACAGAAATATTGTTGAAAGTGGTGTTAAGCACAATAAAGCAACCAACCAATCAAATGGTTACTTGATTTGATTGTTGTTAAATGGCAGAAAGGGTGGTCTCTCTTGGGATTGTAATGGATTTGAAAAATACAGCATATAGGTGAATAAAGCCTCCCACCCCACTCCTACATTTTGTATCTGGAAATGTTTTAGAAAAATAATAAAAGAGATTTTTTTTGCAAAATGATGGTCTATCCCTCATCCCTTTTACAACCAAAAAAAATGTGGTTGCTGCTCTCTTTTCTTAAAAGTCTGGAACTGTCTCTTGATTATACCTATATATGAAATCGTAAATAAGAGTATTTTCTATTCAATTTCATTTTGATGATAATTTATTGATAAACTGATATTTGTGTTTAACTAGGGGCTGTCGTGGTCATGATCATATGGTAGTTGGATTTACACCTACCTATATATGCAATCAGTACCTATCACCACTAACGTGAGTTCGAATCCCACTCGGGCGATACAACATTATTTGATAAAGTTTGCCAGTGACTTATGGCAGGTTTCTCTGGGTACTCCGGTTTCCTCCACCATAAAATCTGACCATCATGTCATATACCTGAAATATTGTTGAAAGTGGCATTAAACACCATAAACCTAAATCTATACCAAAACCTTGTATTTAACTTTTTCCTATCCCCTGTCACCTGTAATTTTCGTGTGTAAAGTACAAGAAAAATAGGTTGTAGAAATACATAAGAATTACATTACTTATTATTATTATATGAAATATTAATGAATGTTTTAACAAGTTTCGTCATGTTCTTGTTTCTGTGGACTTTTTTTTAGGTCTTCTATACGTTACTAAAGTCTAACAGAGATATACGACAGTAACACTCTGGACAATAGGCCAAAATGAATGCTAAATAGCTTGTAAAACCTGGAGGGATTACGTGAATGATTGTTTCTTATGAAAAGAATTAACGATTTCTTTTGTAGTGGCAGATATATTTGTCCTTGCATGTTCCAAATGTGACAGTTTTGTTTAGAAGAAAATAATTAAGAAATATAAGACAATCTGAACGTTTTAGGAAATATTAAGTGAAAAACAAAAATGAAAATATAGCACTCTGTCGGACCAGTTCCAAAATTAAATAGAAAAATTATAGAAAGAGAAGCAGAATGGATACCCCTAAAACCTATATCTATTTATTAGGAACTGTTTAGACAGTGTGGTATTTTTTGTTTTTCATATTAATATTCTAGTATGTTCAGATTTTCAATAGTGACCACGATTGTATGATAATTGTATTTGCTATTGTACATCAACCAGATTGAATTCAATCATTCACTATCACTACTACAGTTGGTGTGTTTGATTCCCACTCTAGACAAGGGTGTACTAGATGCAGCTTTATATGATAAAGTTTGTCAGTTACATATTTTTGTACTTGGTGGTTTTCTCTGGATACTTTAGTGTTCTCCACCAATGAGTCTGATATTATATCCATTGGGTGATGGGGTAAGAACACTGGGCAATGGCAAGATCGCTGGTCAACTGGAATAAAATCATGATCTTTCCATTGCCCAGCGATATTTTTCAATAACCCAATGGATATAATTTTAGACTCCTGTGAACTTGCTGCTGTGATGAAATAAAAAACAAAAAATACCACACTGTCAGAAGAGTCCGAAGACACCAAAGGGGCAATCAGAAACTGTGGTCGAAGAAGAACAGACAACACAATGGCACAAGTCCAAACATCAAAATATCAGAATTGTAAAAAGATGCAAAATTGATACCTTTAACACACAGATACATGACCTCTGACCCCTAACACACAGATACATGACCTCTGACCCCTAACACACATATACATGACTGCTCACTTTACTGGCTTGGTACAGACACATCAATAAAAAGTGGTGGAGTTAAACTTAAGTTTTATGATATTATTGAAATATTGTTAAACATGATATTAGCCAGTGATAATCATAATTCTAGTTACAATTTCAATCTATTTAGTATTATCTTATTTCTAGGTCACTGATTTCTGAAATGTATGGATACTTTAGTGCTTACAATAAAATAGCAGAAGATAGAATCCCTGATATATGCCTGATTAATAATTGATTCTGCCATTAAAGCACATTCTAATTATTTATTACCCTAAAGTACACTTAGCACTATTATTGTTTCAAACAGGATCTTTTTAAAAGTGGTGATTTACTGGATATTCAAACAGATCATTTTGTAATGTTTACTTAAACGATTTGTGTTTGTACAATGAAATTTAGCTATAGTTTCTAATGTATTTTTGTATGTTCTGATTTGATTGATTGGTGATTAACGCCAACTTTAGCAGTAATTCAGCTATATATATTGTAAACGATATGTGTTTGTAAAATGAAATTTAGCTAATAGTTTCTAATGTATTTTTACTAAAATCTTGTATGTTTTTTACATAATTTTTAGTGGTATTTTAGCTATATAGTCGCTGTCTCTTTCGAACATAACAATTTGCATAAGAAATACTACTTCATTTTGAGTATAAATAATTGATGGTACCTTATTACTTTATGTAGGAAGAGGTACAATTATAGCAGCTATTCTGATGCTCTGTAAGTGCAAAACAATGTAAGTGGTTGGTTAGACCGACATCTATCAAAGATGGAGACATTTTTTGTTTCTGACACACAGATGTCTGTTGAGGATTAATGAAGTATTTTTAGAATGAAAGGATGTCGTCTGCTATGTATTTTCAGATAAAATTAACTTAATTGCATGAGAAGTATAGATTTGAAAGGTGTCGTAATTTCATCTCTTTTGGTCTTTTACTACAAATTTTTTTAGAGTTTCTGAATTTAGAGTGTGTGGGTGGGGGATGTGGTGATGGGGTAGAACAAGGGGATTTGGGTTAGGGTTATGGTGTTTAATGCCACTTTCAACAATATTTCAGTTATATGATGGCGGCAAGTTTTATTGGTGGAGGAAATCGGAATACTGGGAGAAAATCACCGTCCTGTCGCAAGTCACAGACAAATTTTATCACATAATGTTACATTGAGTACACCTCGCCTGAGCGGGATTCGAACTCACAACGTTAGTGGTGAAAAATGGGATTTGAGATGAAATTTCTTTTTAAGTTCGTAATCTATAATGTAAGCCATGTTCATTTTTTTCTCGATAAATAATAAAATGAAAAACAAGAAAAATAGCACATTGTCTGAACAGTTCCTAAATCCAATTGTGAGAGAGTTGTCGATATTAAAGAATTAAGATATTGGGTTAAAACGCTGATGAATACTGTACCAGTCACCACATAATCTACAATTACTGATAGTCAAATAGCTATAAAAAGTAGAAAATATACTTTATAATTCCCACGGAAAGTGAGAAAAGCTATAAACACTGAAAATATACTTCTTATAATGCCCACCTTCCACACGACACCAAGTGGGTGTTTACATTATTAGGTGTTGTGATCATATGGTAGTTTGATTTACAAGTACCTGTGCAATCAGTGCCTGTCAGCACTAAAGTTGGGAGTTCCAACCCCATTTATGGCGAGGTGTTCTTGATACAACATTATGCGACAAAGTTGATCAGTGACTTGCTGCAAGTTGGTGGTTTTCACCAGGTACTCTTGTTTCCTCCACCAATAAAATTGATGTCACGATATATCTGAAATATTGTTGAAAGTGGAGTTAAGCACCATAACCCTAATCCCCCAAGTACATCTTACCTTAGGTAAGAGTTTGGCTCGCAAATCTAAATGGTAGGCTCACTGGAAATGATTAAAGTGTGGGTAAAGCTAGTGATTTAATACTTGAACATATATATATATACCTTCTTAATTAAGCGAAAATATGGAGTGCCGACAATATATATTTATCTAATGATGGAAAAAAGGATCTCCAAAATTTGTACTAAATCATATTGATTGCGTGAAAGAAATTGGCGTGTTACTCAATATCAAGTCTTAAAACTCTATAATGATATATTATGACATGAAAATCTGACATTCTGTAAGTGCCAAGAGATATAAATACTTCCCAGATAATCATCCATCAAGAATTTATAGAAAGTACAGTAAATTTGAATAAATATACCGGTATGTTGAAAAAAAGAGGAGATGGAAATGTTTATGCTACTAAAGGTCCTATTGTACTTTAGAGATGTGTTTATGCCATTAAAGGTCCTATTGTACATTTTTTATACTTTAGAGATGTGTTTATACCATTATAGTCCGTTTGACTTCTATAAATCTTCAGAAAAAAATTCTTAAAAACCCAGTTTTCAACCCAATAATATTTTTTTTCTAGATGTTTATTAATATATGATATATATACGAACTCTGACAATTAATTTCAAAATTTTTGGTCTGTTATTAAAAAAGTTACCCATTAGGTCTCTATGTTAATTATATTTTATCAAGTGTAAAAATCTGGATGGAGTGAGTACAAATAGTGTAATAGCCAAGCCTTAAAAACAATGTAATAGACATGTGCTTTCATTGAATATTTCATTGTACCATATGACATATTACACTTAATTATCAAAAGGCTACTCATTAACTGCCAATAGAAGTCAATTGTTATAATGTACTTTGATATTTAATTGTCCTATGTCACATGGTACAGTCTATTATTTGTACTCCCTCCCTCCAGATTTTTACACTTTAGTAAATATAATTAACATGGAGACCTAATGGGTAACTTTTTTAATAATGGACCAAAAATTTTGAAATCAATTGTCAGAGTTGTATATATCATATATTAACAAACATCTAGAAAAAAATTTATTGATTTTAAAACTGGATTTTTAAGAATTTTTTTTGAAGATTTATAGAAGTCAAATGGACTATAAAGGTTTTATTGTACTTTAGAGATGTGTGTATGCCATTAAAGGTCCTATTGTACTTTAGAGATGTGTGTATGCCATTAAAGGTCCTATTGTACTTTAGAGATGTTGTTTATGCCACTAAAGGTCATATTGTACTTTAGAGATGTGTTCATGCTATTAAAGGTCCTATTGTACTTTAGAGATATGTGTATGCCATTAAAGGTCCTATTGTACTTTAGAGATATGTGTATGCCATTAAAGGTCATATTGTACTTTAGAGATGTTGTTTATGCCACTAAAGGTCATATTGTACTTTAGAGATGTGTTTATGCCACTAAAGGTCATATTGTACTTGTGACATACTTGTACCCAATATGGTGTGCTTGATTTTTGTATTGCCAGCTCACTGAAAAAGTGTTTTACTCAGCCTTTTCTTTGAATTGCAGTTTA
This sequence comes from Gigantidas platifrons, assembly GCA_002080005.1. Lineage (NCBI taxonomy): Eukaryota > Metazoa > Mollusca > Bivalvia > Mytilida > Modiolidae > Gigantidas > Gigantidas platifrons. The sequence continues at coordinate 84,096 of MJUT01064739.1, forward strand.
ATAATGCCCAGTGCTCAGAAGTGCCAAATTCTATTTTTTTTTTCATTTGCTTTACACGACCAAGGATATCTTCTACACTTGAAGTGACCATGCTAACAATTTCATGTACCAAAGAGGTGGCCTTAAATAGTTAGTTATTGAGGTTTTACGTTCGGCTACCTTCTGTAGGTACTGCGGACAGATTACTTTCGTAGAGACTAGTGCCCCATCTGTTTTCTTCTGGCTTATCACTTGAAGCGAACCTGTCGGCATTGGTCGTCGGTCACCAAGGTCTGTATCTGTGTTGTTGGTAGAATAGAGGTCAATTATAAATAAGTGTAGGGTTGTCTAAGATTGAAGACCTAGGTGTATGACTCCGTTCTGTCTCAAAATTCGGTTTATATTCATGTACTGGTATATGTTTTTGTTTTGAACAATAAAATATGTTTAAAGTACTGGTATATGTAGCATTAAAAAAGATCATGTTATATTGTGTACAAATAAAATACATCGATAAAATGATTTAAATCATAAAATCTGTTTTGAAATTTGGCCTTTCTGCCATACTTATCAATCTCTGATTGTATTACTTTTTCCATTTGTGGTAAGTAATACAAGTTTCTACCAAAAAAATTCAATTTTCTGTTTTACAAATATTTACATTTGATGCTGCCATTGTTTAATTTGAAATGCTTCCTAAGATGACACTAGTACTTATATAGATAGCAATTAATTTTCCCAGTGGAATATGAGAGATTAAAGATTTATCTATTATATATAATGTCGATTTAAAACTCTCTGTTGTGATATTGTTCACAAAATTTATTTCAGAAAATTTGCATGCAAATGATGGTTTTAACGATTTATGAATCGTACCTTGTAACGTTTTTGTACTTGCAATTTGTAAAACTTCTTGTTACCTGGTACATTTTACAATAGATTTTAATTAAAATTTATTGAGTATTAAATCTGTCTTTGATTGGGAAATGTAAAAAAAAAAAAAAAAAAAAAAAAAAAAGGTGCAAAATCTAGCAGAGTTGCTTTATGAATATTATGACAAATGTCATTCCTTTTTTTCTTCAAAATATCCCGATATGTTTAATATAAAACCACATGTTTTGTACAATTAATACTTCATATAGATTATCAGTAATAAAATCTTTAAAAAAAATTTAATGGTGTTCATGTGAGGCCAGATGAAATTTAAAAAAAATCCAAATCTGAAGTTGTATATATTTACAGAGCAAAAGAAACACATCAGATTGCTGAAGCAAACCAAGAGAAAAACAAACGATTGAAAGAAGCATTTGGTATCAGTGAATATTATGTTGATGGCTCGTCGCTGGATCCTAACAGAAAAGCAAAAGAAGACGAAGCAAAAGCCGTGGCTATGGCACAGAAAAAATATGCGTAAGTGAAATATGAAGGAATCATCATGTTCCACTTTCCATCCTAGTTTCCTTCCCAATGGCATCATTTCTATAGATAAATTTATGAGACTATGAAGGAATCCACAGAATTGTTTTTACTTTTCCATCGTTAGTGAAATTATCTATCTTTATTAAAAGCAGATGGAAAGGTTGAAATTCCTTCATTTTCCACCATTTTTATGTAAAATAAAGTTTATCTTCCTGTATAGTGAAGAATCCAAATGTGATTTATTGGAGGTTTTGATCCTTTTGTTGTCTAATAAAATTAGAAAAATAATATACCCCGATAGGGATAAGGATACACAGCCTGATGTCAGTCATACAGCTCGTATGATCAGGACAGGTAGCTCTTGTATGGTTTATGATGCTTCACGCCACTTTCAACAATATTTCAGTTATATTGTGGAGGTCAGTTTTATTGGTGGAGGAAACCGGTGTATCTGGAAAAAACCACCATTGAACTCTTGTATTAAACAAGTCTATTTGATAATACCATGTAGCATTATATAATAACTTGCTTGTCAGTAGAGTAAGTCACATGACAGCAGGAAATATCAAAAGTCATGAAAAACTAGATGTTTTGTAAATGGAAAACGTAATTTGAGTAGAACTAAAATTTCAACGAATTAAAGGTTACAAAGATTAAAAGCAGATATTTGAGATTGGATTGTCTATAAATAATAACATCCTATTAAATGTTAATTCCAAGTAAAAGACATGTATGTTATTGCAGATCTCAGCTGTTGGGAATGTCTAATCAAGATCATTTACTTACTAAAACTATATTTGGCTCTTAATACATTTTAAAAAAAATCGGAGTTCATACCTGTTATTATTTTATTTGAGATACTCGTATTCTACATCTTAATATTATATAAAAAAAACTTTTAATGAGATGATGATGAGATCCGCTTTGTAATAGACCAACACGCTCAGTTGGATTTTTATAGTGCTAGTTCACTGGAACAACGTCTGAGGATAGACATATTGCCCCACTCGGACACATTATCCTGATTCTCAGCCATAATCTGTTTAAAATTTTAATGTAGCAACTTGTGAATTTGTTATTTGCTATGAAATTATCCTCCAATTTTTGACAAGATTCCATTATCTACAAATTAAGAGAAAATTATACTCAAATTCATTGTCCTTTTCCATTGCTCTTGCTAGGCTGGTTACCAGTTTTGCCTTTTGTAAGGGAGATAACTTCTATAAAAAAGATGTAAAACATACAATTTTAGAATCAAAATCAGGAATGTGTAAATGGTGTATTGAATTTTGGGATCAGGACTTCATGACTGGTGTCTTTGATGGAGTAGGATATATTTAACCCTTTCTTAGCACCTTGTTTGTTTCCACATCAGGCAATTAATTACTCTAAAAATTTCTTCAACTTGGCACTCTATGTTCCTCTCATTGGAAGTGATGTATTTTCTGTAAAATTCTCCTGGGTATCCTCTTATTTACCACAGAACAATTTTAAATATAAATATTTGATGACTCGACCAGACAAACATATTTGGCAAGTAATAAATTTAAAGTAACTTTCCATTTAGATTGTTCTCATGTAATTTCTAACCTAATGTAAAAGTTGCTTAAACATAATTATTTTCAATGTAATGTTTTTAAGCTCAATGTCAAATTTGCTTAGACAAAATTTGTTCTGGGAAATTTAGATTGGGCCCATTACTAAAAACATCCAATTTAATTTGGAACGATTCGTTGGTACTTTTACCAAATATAATTTAGTGAAGTGTAAATTTTTGCCATTTTATTTAGCATGATACTGGAAATATCTACAGTACAGAATGAGATGTGGTGTTTTTTTACACATTCTACTCTTTCCCTGTCAAATTAAAATAAAAGCTGTCAAATGGTTTCTAACTGATCGCAATTGTTTTTTTAAGAAGGTTGTGAACTGGATTGGAAAAATATTCAAAAGTTCAAACAAGAAAATGAGGGAAAAACACTTAATTGAGATAAAAGAAAACAAGCATTTTTTTTCAGGAAAAAAATTGATGAACGGTTTTGTCCATACTTGTAAAAATTGTTTAAAAATTATCTGTTTTTATAAATCTTATATCTTGTTCAATTAAAAGCATTATGATTTATCAAAACTGTTCCACCAATAAAACTGACCACCACGATATAACTGAAATATTGTTGAAAGTGGCATTAAGCACCATAAGCCTAACCCTGTATTAAAACTGCACTGTTTTATTCATTTCCATATTAATTAGAGAAATTGATAATTTTATAGTCCACATCCTCAGGGGGCATTTTAAACGATGTAATTGACCAAACAATAATACACTAAAAAGTAGTCATCCTTTCTCCATCTAATTTTCAAGTTTTTTTTCTCAAATTTCTTTTAGTAAAAAAAATTATGTAAATACCTCCTCCCTCTCTCATCACTCTATAATAAAAAAAAAAAAAAGAAGACAGAACATATTTTTTCTCACAATTTTGTAAAATAAATAATTATATAAATACCTCTCACTGGCACCAGTGTAGAATAAAAATAACAGTTCTCCCCTCTGTATAACCTTGAATTTGTTATTAAATTTCAATGTTGTAAATGAGCAAAGATGAATGTTATCGTTAATGATAGAAGAAAACAAATTAATAATTGAATTTATGCAGTCATTTTTCTCTCTCTCAATATTTGTTGTAAATATTGAGATGTGAAAACATTTGATTAGATGATTTTCAGTCGACCAATTATCTTGTGTTGTAGTTAAGTTGATTGTTTTATGTTAGAGTAAAGACAAAAAAGGAAAAGAGAGGCCGTCGTGATCGTGATTATATGGTATTTGGAATTACAACTACCTATGCAATCATTACCTGTCACCACTAAGTAGAGTTGTGAGTTCGACTTCTGCTCAGGCGAGGTGTACTCGATACAACATTATGTGATAAAGTTTGTCAGTGACTTGTGACAGGTCGGTGGTTGTCTCCAGGTACCTCCGGTTTCCTCCACCAATAAAACTGACCACCATGATATATCTGAAATATTGTTGAAAGTGGCATTAAACACCATAAACCATAACCAGAAAGGTAAATAAAATCCTTTAATATTATTAACTCCCATTCTGAAAGTTTGAAATTTTGTATAGATTGTTTTTTTTTTTGTGTATGTCAACCTAATTCAACAGCAAGGAGACCCTGATATGTTGCGTTACAAGGTAGTTTATTGCTAAATGTCTGTATATTATGATGATTAGAATATATTAAGTTCCTATAAAACTTGAAATTAATACAATACTAACTGTTTCAGGCCATGTGGTGGTATTGCCATCCATAGTCTTAACTTTTGGTACAGTTGTATACAACACTGCTTTTCTGGAAAGAAAAAAACTTGACCATTTGAACCAAAAGTTTTCAAAATTATGAAAATAAAATTTAAACAGTGATGGTCAACAATTCCATCAATATCGACAATATGAACAAGTACCTCTCACCTCAACTTCTCGAACATTGAGAAGACCATGACATATGACACTGGAAATCCAGATCCTGGCTTGAAACAGGCACACATTAATATGTGGCTGGGTTAATCTGTTAATGGGATCCCAACACTCCCCTCATGACATTCATCATTTTCTTTTGATCTGGTATCATATTGTTTACGATTGGCTAATAAATTTGAAAAATGGCTCCTGAAAAAATTGTTTCTGATTGGCTACTAAATGTGAAAATGGCTCCTTAAAATTTTTTTCTGATTGGCTAATAAATGTAAAAAATGGCTCCTGAAAAATCGTTTCTGATTGGCTAATAAATGTGAATAATGGCTCCTGAAAAATTGTTTCTGATTGGCTAATAAATGTAGAAAATGGCTCTTGAATTTTTTTTTACGATTGGCTAATAAATCTGAAGATGGCGCATGAAAAATCAGTGTTGTTTGAGCCGCAAGTTTACTATGATGATCTTGAAAAATTATGATTCATGTTGCGACCCATCATTCAATATCAAATCATATCAAGCACATTAAGAAGATTTATTTACTAGTGTCCAGGAAAAAAATCAAATGATTAGCAATCTTAATCTACGGTAAAATAATTTGACAAATAATGCAGGCCATTGTGTTTTTTTGACTTGTAAAGGATTTATCTTAAACTGTTGCATTATTGATACATAATTACCAGCTTATGTTGATGAAATCAGTTTCTTAACATAAAAACAATGTTTTAATATCCTTAGTTTACTTTGATATAATGTTATTTAGTCATGTTTCATAGTCATTCTGCCCCAGGGGCCAAATAATAATGAGTTTTAATGCAAGAACTTCCATGTTATAGACTTGTCAGATGGGCGTTTCTCATGCAATGTAATATTCCATCTGTTATAGTTACTATACGATCAACAATCAAGGTCCTGGGATGCTATTGAGCTATATTTCACATCTTTCAATTTTTCCCTTCAAACAGTCACTTGCGGCAGGTCAGTGGTATTCTCCCGGTACTCCAATTTCCTCCACCAATAAAACTGGCTTCCACGATATAACTGAAATATTGTTGAAAGTGGCATTAAACACCATAATCCTAACCCCTTCTAATAAGGGTGATAAACCTTGTTAATGATATCTGTGAGGGTAAAAAAAGAAGGAAAAAAAACAGGTCATGACCTTATTTTAAAATTTCAAAACCTAGTCACAATAGTTGGAATCTAATTAGCATATAAACATTAAAGATCAACTACAGTTCAGATACTGCTAACTTGATGTTTAGCAGCAATCAATCAGTTAATTCATTAAATTTTTGAGTACGATTTTCGTATTTGTTCTCCAAAATTGTTCAATCAGAACAGACTATTTATTTGATACACTGTTCTGAGGGCTTGCAGTTGTAGGATTAAATAGTGTCCGCCGTGAAATATTGTCCTCTGTTACAATTGTTTTCTATGATAAAGTCCGAAGACGTAGTAAAGTGCAGAGATGACTTCTTTTGGTCTGTTGGGGATTTTTCATTTGAAAAAGATACAATCGGACACATTTTCACAGGACAATATTATGGCTTACACAGTCATTAAATGTTTGAGTACGATTTTCCTATTCGTTCTCCAAAATTGTTCAATCAGAACAGACTATTTGATACACTACAAAATCATGCTCAAAAGAAGGCTCGGGTGGCTCAATAATTTAGGTAGGTGAAGTACAAAAAAATGTACCTAACAACTCATACAAGCCTATCACCAATACTACATGGGTTCGCACCCAGCTTTGTAAATTACAAAAAAGAGTGTACTCGACTCGCTGTCGCAAGTGATAAAGATTACCAGTTGCTTGCCCATGGTCGGTGGTTCTCTCTGAGTTCTCAGGTTTTTTTCACCACTAATACTGGTCGCCATGATATAGCTGAAATATTGCTGAAAGTGGCATTAAACACCAAAAATCCAAAAAATCACAAATAAATCAATCATGCTCAAAAGTTTTATGATTGTAAGGCCTCAACAGCTGAATTATTTGTTATTGTTCATTTACAAAAAAAAAAGAAAAGAAATGATAATATGTAAAAATAAACAGTTTTAAGTATTGTAAATGTTTATACTCTGTTTTTATGTAATCCTGATATTGAAGTATTTATGTTATTTATGATATCGAAGATGTTTCAATTACGACTGCCGGTGATTTAAATAAAAACTGTGATGATGCCTATGTTTTTCGTAAAAATAATATTTGGGAGGTTTTCTATTTGTCTGGAACCACCATGTGTCTCTATTTATCAGATGTGTCCATGTATACTCAACAAAAACTCTGTTAAAACTTCTGTATCCAGCTTCTGTAATAATGCTACTACTGGTAAAACAAAAACTCTGTTAAAACTTCTGTATCCAGCTTCTGTAATAATGCTACTACTGGTAAATATTGAATATCAATCACTCTTTGCAATATTACAATAAAATTTAAGGCAGCTATAAATTTTTCAAATTATACATCCCATGGGTCTTAACAATATCAACAATCAGGATGCTGGAAGGACTAGTAATTGTCACATGTCATAAACTGATGTGATGCCAGAGAACTTTTATAGGGAGGCACTAAGCTTGACACTCTGACTTTTTCATAAGGACAAATTACCCGTAGCCATGGAAATTCCAGTTGTTTATATAATTTTGAAGTTAGAATCTGAACTTTGATATTTTATTTGTTGATTGTTTTCCCCTCCTAAGCATTCAACATTGATTATCACATTCATAAGTAATGTCTGCAAAGGTTATGCAATATTCTCGCTTTTATTTCTCCCGTGTGAAATGCACCAAAACCAGCATGAAGATTTGCTCCCTGTATTACATGTAGTTAATCAGATGTCAGTATTCAGTTTCATATTATGTTTATGTTTGGTCAGCTTATTTTCAATTATATCGTGGCGGTCAGTTTTATTGGTGGTGGAAACTGTAGTACCCGGAGGAAATCCCTGATCTGCCACAAATCACTGACAAACTTTATCACATAATGTTGTATCAAGTGCACCTCACCATGGGTGGGATTCGCACTCACAACTTTAGTGATGATAGGCACTGATTACACAGGTAGTTGTAAATCCAACTACCATGTGATCACGACGATCATGGCCCCTAGTATTCAGTTTCATATTATGATTGTGACACTAAGTTATATATAAAATATATGCAAATATTCGTGCTTATATTTCTCACATATGAAGTGCACCACAACCAGCAGGAAGATTCGTTCCTTGTATTAGTTAATCAGATTTCAGTAATTACTTTCATATTATTTATCAGTGGGTTAATAGTATGATTGTTAATTGCAAGGTTGAAATTGAAATGGTAATACATTTTATTTATGTTTCTACAATTCTAATGGACTGCACAATAAAATGACAGATTATTTCTATTCTTCTAAAAATGGATTGGAGATGTATTTCTCCGCTGGGGGTAATTAATGTAGAAATTTGATGAATTGTGTATAATTATTTTACTAATAAATTTGTACAATTCAGAACCGGTTTTATAGAAGACACTCTTTTCAATTAGATGTTTAACAGCATCAGTGTCGTAGTAATTAGCTTTCTGACCTCAAGTTGTAGCCCGTTGGTTCGAGCCCCAGATCGGTCGAATCAAAGACTAAGAAATTGGTATTTACCATTTCTCCACAAAGCATGTAATATTTAGGAGTAAGGGCAAAGATTGGCTGGCTCGAAATCAGGATAGTGTGTTAGAGTGGAGCGACATGTTATCATGTGGACTGTTGTTTCAGTGACCTAGCATATGCATTAATACAAGCCATTATGGAAATCAAACAAAGGTCTAGTATAAAGCAGACATCTTCATCCTGTCACTGAATTTAGCTTGTTCTTGTTATAATATTGTCTCCCTTTGATTGTGTATTAACATGTGATTGTAGATGTCTCAGATACCATAGTGAATCAAATGCATTCTTCACAAATTGATTCCTCCATGGTTAGAGAATTGTGACAGGTAATGACTGTGACATCTTGTTTAGACCACTAGAAAAAATATATGCCATTTATTCGATATAAAGGTATATTTTTTTCTATCTATTTTTAGCTTTGTTCGAGATTCCAGTTCATCGGAAAGATCAGCTTCACCATCACCAAAGAAAAAGAAAAAGTCAAAGTCACGGTATATTTAAATATTTATGTAGAAATAGATAAGTCTTCTTGTTTTCGAATACATTTCTCATCCAGGAGAGGGCGGTCGTGTTCGTTATATTATAATTATGGTAGATGGATTTAAAGCTACTTACGCAATCAGTGCCTATCACTACTAACGTTGTGCGTTAGATTCCTGATCAGATGAGGTGTACTCGATACAACATTTTGTGATAAAGTTTGTCAATGACTTGTGGCAGGTCTGTGTTTTTTTTCTGGGTACTGTGGTTTCCTCCACCAATAAAACTGACCACCACGATATAACTGAAATATTGTTGAAAGTGGCGTTAAGCATCATAAACCACCAAACCAACCTCATCATGGAGACAAATAATTCATCACTCTTTGAGGTTTAATAGGTTCTTTTATATGTTTGTATGGAAGACTGGGTCATCTTACAAAAGAGGGATGGAAATTTTTGTCTTTTCACGAGTAAAATGCAGCTGAACAAATGAAAATTATTGAAATACATTTTATGTAGAATTAATGTAACTGTAGTAATTCTGACTTACCAAATGATTTTGTGGAGAATTTTCAAGGAATTATAGCATATAATGTCAAACCTTTTTTAGCGACCACCTCTATTCTACGCAATAACTTGTATCATTTTACCATAATTTTTATTTCCCTTAAACCTGTATGACTATTTCAATTTGCCTTGGAAGGTCATATATAAGACAGCTTTTACTGTATCATACACAAATATGATAGTTTTTTAATACAGACATGATTTTCGTCCGCTTTAAAGCGGAATTCCGCTTTTTTCCCCCCCGGATTTTACCGTTTTACCGTTACGATATCTTTTTTATAGTATATTCAATACTTCCGATTTTGCCGATTTCCGCTTTTTTGTTGTCCTTGTAAAATCAGGTCTGTTAATATTATTGTATATATTCTGCCACGATATAACTGAAATATTGTTGAAAGTGGCCTTAAACACCATAAACTAAGCCAGGCTATATTTTTTCAGAGATGATAGTTCGGAAAGAGAAAGTCGACGAGACAGAAAAAAGCACAAGAGTAAGAAACACAAACACGATCGGTACGTGAAGAGATAAAGATTTCTGTTGTACTTTTATGTGTTGTTATGGACAAAAATCAAACCATTATTGTATATATTTCTCATGAATTTTGTTTTGAATGCTTCATTTGTGGTGCTAAGTATCTGATGACGATTGATAAATTTTTATCATTGTTCAAATTTTTTTTTTTGATTTCAATCTCGAAAATAAGTTGATGGGGTTGATTTTCAATCCTGTTTGTAGCTGTCCCAGAAATAGGCTATGCGAACAGTTGCAAGCACTTGGTGTCTGTTGTTGTCTGTTATCCATTTTCTTGTTTCAAACCTCCCCACAAAGCATAAGGCCATTGGCATGGATGGTCTATATTATGTGATGATCATACATACTCACAAAGCTCACAAACTTTTTCTCATGATAAGCAGTAATTAATGTATAAACAATAACGGCAGCCCACTTCGACTTCCTTTTATTTTAAGCCAATGAACAACTGTTCGACAGGTGACCGTGAGCGATTACAGACTTCTCTAATACAATCGTGAAATCAAATGTCAAATTCATATCAAGTTACATTGTGTATAATTCCCATCAAATGGTTATCATATTAGGTCATGAAATAATTCATTATTTAGAAGTGATTTAAAGGGGTTACTTTATTATTTAACACAGGGGTCCCGAAACCCGCGGCCTGCATGCCACATGCGTCCCTCGAGTCCCATGCGTGCAACCCTTTACTCTATTTCGTAACTATCAAATCGTCACTTGTCTGATGTGCTCCTTCTATCAACTTCTTCATTTAACCATGATATTACATCTCTTTGTGATTGTAAACAACATCAGATGTCTCATTAAGTAATTATGATTGTTACCTAGTGATTTTATCTGGTTTTTTTTTGTCCTTTTAAGATCGTGGCCCATGGGCCCTCCTGGGTTAAGCTTTGTGACCCTTTGGCTGAAAAGGTTAGGGACCCCTGATTTAAACTTATGTACAGTCAAATCTAGTGTACCATGACAAGTCGTTACATTAGATAGCACAAAGTACAACTTTGGTCCAATCACTATAGTTTTTATAAAAGTTTGATCCAATCACTATAGCTTTTAGTTATATTTATCTCTGAATACAATGAGATTTGTCTGTATATTTGCCTTACTTATTTCTATTTATTTCTATTTTTAGAAAAATAATCTTATTTTAATACGGCAGGGATAGGTTCCTTTTGTTTTTGTCAAATTTACAAAATCCAACCCATGATGCTTTGTAATTTTTGTTTTTTAAATCTGTGTGGTTGGGTATATACATCCCTAGTCCTAATGTACTTCGCAGAAGAAATACCATTAAATTAGAAAATCATGCGATAGTTCTATATTTTAGGGTATTTTTTTCTTTCTTTTTATTTTATTTTATTATGTTCATTTACCATTAAATTATTATCCCAGTGATATCATTGGATGTTTACGATCATATTTTTTGTTTTTTGTTATAGATTATTGACTTTTGCACCACGTAAAACTGCTTTTGTTTTGTGTCATATACCATAATCATTTTAATTTAATTACCGATAGCTGCCACATGTCTTAGACAAAAGGTAAATACGAAAATAATATTTTCTTTTTTATTTATGAAATTATGTTTATTTATTTGTTGAAATTGTCTTGAAATGTTAAACTATCACTTACCATTTGCAAAAAACATGAGAAAAAAATATGTCTATTTTTATTTGTTAGGAAAATCCATAGCGTATCGTATTGCAGGACTAGAGTAAATGCTGATATTTTTCTATAAATAATTTTATTTATCAAATGCTATAATGCAGAGTAGCTAACCAAGGTGTTTTGGAAAATATGGAATTGTTTTCTTTTTGTATATTGGCATTGTGGAAAATATGGAATTGTTTTCTTTTGCATATTGGCAGTCCTGAAAATATGGAACAAAAAGTCAACTGTGGTGGTAATATTGCACCATTGTATGTTAATTTGTGATTTCCATTTGTCTTTTAGTGTTCATTCAGAATTATTTTAAAACTTACATGTATATCTTTTTGATTATCATTTGAAAATATCGAGAGGTCATGTAAATACAGTTTGGCCTTGTTATCTAGAACTATGATTTCATGTAGTAGTAATAATTTCTATTTAGTGTTGATGATTGCAAATTTATTTGATTCCATTGAAATTGTTAATTTTGTATTCTATTTTCCAAACCCTTGTTTTGCTACTATTTTTATCATATTTATGTTCACCATTATGTATTTGCATGTGAACAAAATTGTAAACATGTGTTTTCATGGCCTTATCTTGAGAAAAATATGTAAGGATAGATAATCTCTTAAAAAAAAAAACTACTGCAATGTTTTTATGCTGATTTGTTGAATATAATTATATTGTATCTGAAAAAATTATGCATTACAAAATGTACAGAAGAGGTTTTGATTTGATATTATGTAAAAATGTAATTGTTTGCTCCATTTTTTGAATGCAAACTCCCAATTTGTCGAGTTAGATTTCTGGAAGGTAAGCTATGTATGTAATCATGTTTTGTCTGTTCTTTTATCAGCCTCATTCTGGTTCAGAGGGACTATCTCAAAACATTTCAAGACTTGAATGTTTTGAAATGACCCCTTTCTTGAAAATTGATGCTTGATTGAAAAATTTACTATTTTACAAAAATAGACTTTGAACTATTAAATATGTCCAGTGAAATAAAACTGATTTTTAATGTTGAAAAATATAAGAAATGCATAGAATAATATTTCAAGCATCTTTTTGGACCACTTTAAATTGAGGCTTGAATTATCTAATAAGTAATCTTTAAAATCAGAAGTGTTTAATGCCTTATTCTAAATATGGGTAATTTGGGAATACCTACAATAACATAGTTTAGTATATTAAAAAAACAACAACACAGTTTTGTTTAAAGCAGTCACAATTTATTTTGGTTTATTTAAAAATTTAAAACTTTATACATGTACTTGGAAAAATTTACAGTTATATATGAAAATTTAAAACAAAAAAAATTATATATTTGATCTAATTTGTATATTTGAAACTGATAAATTGATGCCGCCAATGTTTATTTACACAAAGCCATTCAGATAGAATGTTTGTGGCATCAGTTTTTGTATACTACGTTTTTGAGCATGAAATAATATTTTTGGTGGAGGAAAATTATTTATCGGTATACATATAAACATCCACATCATTGATCAGCTGTTTTCCCATATAAAGAAAAATAATATGTATTAATTCATTTTATGAGCTGCTTTATTTATATTATAAAATTACATTTTTTGTCTCACTGGTCCCAATTTGTCAGGGAAAAGCGTTATTTGCAGCTTTTCCAGCATTAACGACAACATCAATTAAAAATTTTGTGTATATTGTATTATAATCTTTTTAATAAAGGAAAAAATATAAAATGAAGTTACCTTCATATTATTTTTGGCTTTTATTTATACATGTAAATAAAACATTTTCCATGAGATAAATGCAAATATTATGATATAGTAATAATCAGCTCAATTAATCTGTGAGGTAAAATACCATCTATTTCTTAAAAGGGAGAAAGTGACAAAATTTATGACAAAAAAAAACTTTCATCCTGTCAGCTTCACGTACTGGCGAAAATATAAGTTGTACTGAAGATTTTGAAAACATTATTCTCTTCTACAAATTAAATAAAACATGAATTTAGATGTGTAATAATATTTTTGTTAAAAGAGTGAACAGATAATTACAAGATAAAAAAGATAGATTGCTGTTACAGTTGCAAAATTTTAGCTGAAATAAGAACTGCAGTTAGTAGACATAATTGTTTGGCACTTCCCATTTTTCACTATATATTTTTTGTAAAACCACGTTTTTAAAGAAAAATGTACACAGATCATTTCTTGACCAATCTTGCAGACATTTTTGCTGCCAAATGCAAATGGTTTTGAAATTTGTCTTCATAATCTTCATATAATTTTTTGATTCATAGTTTTAAATTTTTACAATATAAATACAAAATGTAGTCTTGAATTCTTTTTGAAAAGTTCAAAAAATGCTAAAATTACATGCAGATTAAGATTGATGTTTTCTAACACCTGATTTTTAAAACAAATCTTATATCACAAAATTATATTAAATATATTAAGAACATTTTCAGAACAATTTGCATTTGTGAGTGAAAATTTCAGCAAAATTGCTTAAAAAAATGACCTCTGTATTATTTTTTTCCTAAAAAAATTGTGGTTTTTATATGAAATAATAGGAAAAATTGGACATGACGAACAATTTGGGTACATGTATACATAAACTTTCAAACTTAATTACTTTCGCCAGTTTGATGAGATGACAGGGTAAACACTATTATGTATCCTTTTGCTGTTGTCATGTAAAATTGTGTTCATTTTTATAGTTAAAAAAAATATGGTGTTATTATTAATTAATTATGGCTGTATTATCATATCAAATTTGTCATATTTTCAGTTCTGAATCTAAAAAGTCGAGAATTAAGCATAAAAGGAAACGAAGGTAATAGTTGTAATTTATTTCTGCATGTTCGGCCCAAAAAGTACCAAAGTTATCATGCAGTGGCCTTATAAGAGAGGTGGTCTCTCTTGACGGGGGAGAATTTAGTAGTATTTTACTACCTCCGAGCATATGAAATCTGGTTATTATAATAAGGATGGGCCTTTGGTGGCTATGGCCTCTCTTGAGGGGGACTACTATATTATAATTATAATAAAAGCAGCACTTTCATTTTCCTATATTTTTATATGGGATATTACTTAACTAGAATGATCTTAAAACAATTGAGATTGTTATCAGTGAAAAGATGAAGCGACGATTTATGAAAAAGGCGTCAACAGTGAATATGTGTACAATTTTTTTTTCTTCTGGTCGATTATAATGAAAAGTTTTTTTGATAAGGTTAAATTATATTTATACCAAGCATAAGGTGGTACATGTGGAATAGAATAAGGGGGAGTAAAAGGGGACAGGGCATAATCCATCACAATTCGCAAAGAAATCATTTTAGCAAACATGGGTCACAAAAATTAAAATTTGTCCATATTTCACAAATATTAGGGATCAGCATTTTTTATGTATCACAACTGACATAAAAAAAAACCCAAATTTTATGGGAAGTAATAATAATCCCCCCCCCCCCA
>MJUT01064739.1:99323-133139 GCA_002080005.1 Gigantidas platifrons
ATATAATGATAATTTTGGTACTTTTATATATGATGGTGGTATTTTGGTTTAGCTGTTGTGTAATATTTTGTTTATTTCTAATGTTTTTGCTTTATTCATATTGGGGCAAATTGCATCAACAGATTATATAAAAGTAAGAGGTTACCTCTGTTTTGTCTTAAATCGCTGTTTGATTGACTGTCATTCAATCAAACAAAAGTAAGAGGTGGTTATAAATAACCTCTATTTATCTGAAATTGCTGTTTGGTTGACTGGCATTCATTTTAATATTTTTCTCTTGTTCTGTTTTTCTGTATTTTATTTGTAGTATCTCCAATAAATTTGTTTCATGCACATACAGTTTTCAATTTTTATTGTAACTATTTGTAGATATGCGTTATTACACTGTGAACACTTGAAGTTTAAATTAATGTAGCTTAAAACAAGTTGTTTATGTGATAGACTCAGATCAGCGTCCACTCCTCGAATCGGCATCCACTGACATCTTTATCTCAAATCACGATCTGATTTAAGGGTATTCTCAAATCGACATCCTTTCCAAATCCTCAGATCTATGGCCGATTTATTGGTTAGGGCATACGTCAGTGACGTCAAAGTGAGAAACGGCCATAGATATGGATTTGAGGATTGGATGTGGATTAGAGGATGGAATCAATCTGAGTCTTACATATGTAGTATCATTGTCTGTAACCCATGACTGATCACGCTACGATATTCTCCACTAAGTACCCATGTAACCCATGACTGATCACGCTACGATACTCTCCACTAAGTACCCATGTAACCCATGACTGATCACGCTACGATACTCTCCACTAAGTACCCATGTAACCGATGACTGATCACGCTACGATACTCTCCACTCAGTACCCATGTAACCCATGACTGATCACGCTACAATACTCTCCACTCAATACCCATGTAACCCATGACTGATCACGCTACAATACTCTCCACTCAATACCCATGTAACCCATGTACTGATCACGCTACGATACTCTCCACTCAATACCCATATAACCCATGACTGATCACGCTACGATACTCTCCACTCAGTACCCATGTAACTCATGACTGATCACGCTACAATACTCTCCACTCAGTACCCATGTAACCCATGACTGATCACGCTACGATACTCTCCATTCAGTACCCATGTAACCCATGACTGATCACGCTACGATACTCTCCACTCAGTACCCATGTAACCCATGACTGATCACGCTACGATACTCTCCACTCAGTACCCATATAACCCATGACTGATCACGCTACGATACTCTCCACTCAGTACCCATGTAACTCATGACTGATCACGCTACGATATTCTCCACTCAGTACCCATGTAACCCATGACTGATCACGCTACCATACTCTCCACTCAGTACCCATGTAACCCATGACTGATCACGCTACGATACTCTCTACTCAGTACCCATGTAACCCATGACTGATCACACTACGATACTCTCCACTCAGTACCCATGTAACTCATGACTGATCACGCTACGATACTCCACTCAGTACCCATGTAACCCATGACTGATCACACTACGATACTCTCCACTCAGTACCCATTGGTCAGTTGAAACAGTTACTTTCATTTCGGAGTTGTCCGATTAAGAATCCACCGTTAAGAAGTTGATATAGGAACATAAATTTACTCAAATTTTTGATTGGTCGGTAGGTCACAGAAATAATAATTTAAATATAAAACCCATGTTTTTCTCACGTACTATCCCAATAAGGTATCAAAGTAGTTTAAAATAATTTTCTGGTCCAGTAGAATGTAATTTAAGTTAGTGCAAATACGGTAATAAGTTCTCCAAATTCAGCAGAGCCAATCAGAATCAAGATAAATAATCATGTGACTATGAGGATTTATCTGTCAGTTGACCAATGAATGATGAGTAGAGAGTGTCGTAGTGTGGTCAGCCGTGTTTTACCGATGATGATGTAATAACTTTGTCCCCATTATATATATCAGTAGAGGAGTATTGAGAAATAGTTTCATATGCATAATGTTTATGGAATCATGAAAGGTGACATATAGAGCAGGAAACCTATAAGCTTAGTTCTTTGTATTATACAGTATGTCTTTGTTATTGTCCATTCTAATGTAATTTATTTTACTGCAGTCGCATGTTTTGAGGACAGACAGATGGATGGGACTAATATGTGATACATCTGTGGTTGAAATTGTTCAGGCAATTTAAAATGTTATGCTCCGCCACTTCGCTGCAAGTTTTACCCACGCCTGTATGTTCGTCTATCCTGCATTTGGTTTCTGCTCAATAACTTCAGTGCCGCTTAAGCTGGTACCGTACACTTCAGGTAAAATTTGATCTGCTCGTTTAATTTTCTTATTTTTTTGGCAGTGTGTTTGAATATATCCACTGTAAGAAATATAATTTTTTTTAACAAATTCCAACCAACAGACTCAGAACTATAAATTCATTAGCCACATAGCAGCTTTTCTCTCTGTGGTTTTGATCACCGAGATGCTTGAAATCTGCATACAAACATCATATGATCAAAACGTTCAACTGATTTTAAAGAGTTATCTCCCTGTAGTGTATGGTACCCCCTTAAGCAAACCATTTGAAATGTATGCAAGAGGTCAGGAACCATAAAAGGATGGCCAAGTTCGATTTCAGACTTACCACTTTTTCCGTTCTGGAGTTGTACCCCTGTTTACTTTAGCTGGAAGTGGGACAACCTTGTCTAATGGACACATAAGTTTCATTTTGTAATATTGTATTTAATTTTCCCCTCCATTTGTCTCTTTAAGACTGATAATCCACACGAATATAAAGACTAGTTTGAAAGGTCAGAAGGTCTAGAATTCATTGTGTTATATTGCCACGAGTGTTTATCCCAAGATCATGGGAAGATGCATAGTCTAGACTTTTCTTAAACAAATAATTTCTCCATTGTCTTGTCTTAAGCTATTGGTCTAATAAAGGAGAACCAGCACAAGGAAATAATATTACATTTTACACCTAAAATGTCTCAAGGTTATTTCATATTTGTTTGGATTGTTGGACGGCTTGCCTTCAACTTTACTGTCATATATAATATACAAAACATAACATTTTCACTATAGTTCTCCTTATACAGGAGGAATATACCACTACATACCATGGAAGTTTGGCTATGGGATTGTAAGCTTAGTCCAATGAAATTAAACATCTGATAATTGTGAAGCATTTTATATACAGTGTAACCTGTCGAAACTGAACACCCTTGTCCCCAACTGTTATGGTCAGAATAGACGTGTTTGCTTTAAGCAGGTTGAATTTGTACAGATTTTAGGGACCAAATTTCATGTTCAGTTTACCATGGTTTCATTCATTTTTAAGTTGAAATAAATTTTCATGGATAAGATTTGTGTGAGAATGTTCGTTGACATTTGCATTCATGGTTTTGATACTAATTCATGACCTCTCTTGTTACATATGGTTTTTGTGGTGCACGAAATTTCATGCTTTAATGATACCATCAAAAACCACGAAAATTGGTATTCAATGAACAAATATGAATTCACTGTGTATAGGATTCCAGTTTATTCAAGGTTTGGCTTTACTGTTTTTAATAGATTTCAAATTAAGGCTGTATCAAACATTAAATAGATATAATTTAAAACACATTATTGATCTTGTTATCACAAACATACTAAATAGTACATTTTTCTTTTATTTAGCATAAGTATGTTAGAATTGTGGTGTACCCTTGTTATACAGTCTCTTTTCAATCTGCCACCCTTACTTGTCAACATTAAAATTCAAAGTCTGAATTTTATAAAAATTACGTGGTTTATATTTAAATTCCCTCACTTTATTGCCACCCTTGCTTATTTTCAAAATATTGCCTTGTCCAAAGGGCAATGGTATAATGAAGGTGTACTGTGCATCTACCATATGGTCTTAATATACTGAGAATTGTTGGACATAGCTGTAATCTGGACATAAATGTCTGACATTGTAATTGTAAAGTAAGACTGTAATCAGACATCCACCAATCAACATGGTAGTACTACTAATAACAAAATGTGTGGATATCTAATTTTAGTGTACATGACACGTTTTTCGAATAACCTTCATCAGGCATGCTCAATAGTTAAAAAAAAGGGGGGGGCTCAATGAGTTAGGTCTCTGGATCTAACAACTCGTACAAGCCTATCACCAATACGGCGTGGCTTTGCATATTACAAAAAGGGTGCACTCGACTCACAGCCACAAGTGAGAAAGTTTACCAGTTGCTTGCCCATGGTCGGTGGTTCTCTCCGGGTACTCCAACTTCCTCCACCACTAAAACTGGTCGCCATGATATACCTGAAATATTGTTGAAAGTGGCATTAAACACCAAAAATAAAAAAAAATAAAAAAATCAATAGTCAAAATATTGGAAAGCCAAATAAAGTATTAGGGAGCAAGTAATTCAAATGACCTAAATAACCAAAATAGGCTACGGTTACCTTTGTCTAAGTGATGTCTTACACCCACTTGAGATCATGAATTATTTTCATTGAATACATCACAGTACGGTTAGCTTTGTCTAAGTGATGTCTTACACCCACTTGAGATCATGAATTATTTTTATTGAATACATCACAGTACGGTTAGTTTTGTCTAAGTGATGTCTTACACCCACTGGAGATCATGAATTATTTTCATTGAATACATCACAGTGACTTAAGATGAAGAAAATCAATAAAAGTGATGTTCTGTAACTTTTGACTCCTATGGGAATTTCTCTCCTGATTGTTTACAGTACATCAAAATTCTTGCTTCTTTGGGAATTTTAGGATGTTTATGTAGCTTTGATTTCTATATAGTTTTCCATCTTGTCTCAATTTCTGTTTATTTTTACAAATCTATTGTAGTATATTAGACACAAGTTTTTATGTTTCACACTTTCAAGACTTTCAAGCACAATCTTTCGTTGAATATCTATATACATTTTTTCTACATGTTTTTTGTTGAAATTTTAGTCTAGCAGCTTGCAAGGAAAAACAGGTGAATTGGAACTATATTTTTTAATCTTTTCAAACTTTTTTAAGCAGTTTAATTTTCATCTGACAAGGTTTTTTTTTTAAAATTTTTATTATTTAGAATGAATCGATTTCAATTCACGATTATCTCAAAATAACAAGCTTCTTCAATTTTGGATGTTAAACAGTTAAAAAATTGATAGTTCACCTATCTGATGTGGTGAACTCGTACTTGGAACAAGAGAGAGAAATTTAGAGGCAAGGTTGACTACTAGTACAATCTATTATTGATATCAACCTGTCATTTTATGCATTTATTGTCTATATTACATAAATAAAATATTGCATAAATAAAAGATAACAACTGAAAAATAGCATTAATAAAGGATAACATAAATTGAAGATAACATTAATAAAGGAAAACATAAATAAAGGATTTTTTATCCCAGAAAAATGATGCAGATTGGCTTTTGCTCTTCACTATCAAATTTAGGATCACTTATCTATTAATTTCTGAAAGAAGTTTTTAAGTACAATGACGTTTAGTTTATTATCGCCAAACATGCCAAGAGAAATATGGAGCTACGAAGAATTTTGCTACTTTTTATATTAAAACTGTATTATTGCTAACATGATTTGATTTTGTCAGTAAACGGAAGGTAAAGAAGTGTAAACGTTCTGGTACCCCAAGCTCTGTGGTGTCTGGTGGCAGTATTTCTGACAAAGACAGGTAAGATTTTGTTTCTACAAATATATGTATCACATTCTGTCAAGTGTGTTTGTATGAGAAAGTTTAGATAATATGACAAATAACAGTATGATTTAAATTTTGTTATCATAATGCCTTACACTCAACTGGATATACAAACTTATCGTCTGTCCTGTTGTGTGCGAGTGTGGGTGTACATGCATGTGTGTGATTCAAATTTGTTTTTAGAAATAATTGGCCTATCTAGATAAAAAAAATACAATCCTACACAAAAAGAATGAGATCAGTTGTTCCAGAAGGGCAAGCATCTCTTGTCCTGTTTTATATAGCACCCGTCCTGAAGTGCTAGATTCCTAAGACAATTTAGGAAACAAAGATTCTCAGAATGATAACACAGGAACAGTGTGTGCAATCAGTTGAGACATTGAAATTTTATATGGATCAACCAATTCTGGTTGATGGCCATAACATTTCTAAAGTTATGACTTAAGATTAGGTTTCTCTCAACCTCGGCTGAGAAATCCAATAATCACTGAAGTGATCATTTATGTTAGGGTTTCTCACAAACCTGGATGAGAAATCCAAGATGGCCTCCATCACAAGGTACAGTTTGAGATAGCGTCACTACCCAATTGAAAATTGAAAACTTTTTGTAATCACAATATTAATAGACAAGGCAAGTTAATAATGGACTGATGGTGGGTTTATAACAACGCTTTATACAGTTAGTGAGGGAAGGAACGTCAGTATTGGTAAACTGATGCAGGTAACTGATCACAAAAATTTGTATCAAGCTCAACTCATTACAGAAAGGAATCAAAATCAGATATATGAGTTTCCAAATTTAATCGGAAATGGAAATTAGAAATAGATGTTTTTTTCTCTCCATTACTTCTTAATGTATAAAAGTTGATTATGGGCCACAGTAAAAAATATGGGACCCTACTTCAATTCTGGGATACCCAGAAACCACAAACAATTTAAGAATAGTTGTGTAAAACTTGGATAAGTTGAATAATGGTTCCTTTTTTTTAATGGTGACCTTAACCCTCTTCCTTAAATATCTTGAAGTGCAACGATATAGCTAAAATACTGTTCAAGTTGGTGTTAAACACCAATCAATCAATGTTCACGCCACGATATAGCTGAAATATTGCTCTGAAGTTGTCATAAAACACCAACCAATCAATCATTAAATATCTTGAATACTACATAAATCTGAGGTCATCTTTAAACACAAAGTTTAAAGGTGACACAAATTTTGTTTATGACTTCAATGTTGTTTAATGAGTGTACGTGATCAAATTAAGAAAAATATATTTGAGAATTATATCGTTACAATTTATTTTTATACCAGTTCATCGGATGAAGATATAAACAAAAACCACAAAGCCACAAAAAATCAACAGAGAGAGGGAAGTGCAGAAGGAAAAGAATCTGTATCATCAGAACACAGAAGAAAATGTCATATGTCAAGGTCATCCAGGAGGTCATCATCAAGGTCATCAATAGGATCACACAAACCAAGGTATGTACATTTTTTTGTAATTGTAAACTAGTTATTCAAAATTTGAATTCATGGTGGATGAATGTTTTTATGAGTTTTTTTTTATTGGTCATCATGTTGCAGTATAGAAAGTTTGCATGGTCCATACTTGTACAACACAAGCATAATTACTTAGATACATCACAGTGAAATACATGTAGTTAACATATCAGTTATCTACGTGTCTACCTGTGGGCATTGAGATTGTACCACCCTGAAGCACTTCTGCATAGCCTGAGGTGAAGCCGAAGGTTGTACAGTGGTGCTGAAGGGTGGTACAATCTCAATGCCCACGGGTAGACACCTATATAACGATTTTATCCCCGGTTTGAAAACAAAAACTAATTTTTAGTGAATTTTCTTGATAGTTTTTTTTAACATACTCATAACGTTTTTGGACATGCGGACTAAAATACCATAGCTCAGGTGAAACTTTGGATGCATTTTGACAAAGTGTAGGGATTTGGTATCACCCTACATTTAACTAGATTTTAGCGTTTTTCCGTCTTGTTTTGTTGTGATTTAGTTTGTTTGTATTTGCCACGTATTGTCACGTGGATAGCGTTACAATATTAATGACGTCACCAGAATAGGTTCAAGAATTCTATTGATAAAATACAAATGTGTCATACACTTATAGTACGATAAAGCGAATGACGAATTCATGTGATAACAATAATGTGAAATAATTTAAAATGCTTGTATTCAAACAACTTGACCATTTCTATGAAGACACAAATTTGAAATAACATCAAAATCAATGTTTCATGTAGCACGATTCAACAAATGCTACACTACCCGGTAAACGTGGCCATAGGAATATTAAATTTCTCAATATGATTTCTTGCATTGCTTTTTGTGGGGCGGGGTATTTATTAGGACGTTTTTCATTTTTTCTCTCTACAATTCCGTCCTCCCTTCTCCGTGTGGGATACAAAGCGCTTTGATATTAAGTTAACATGCATAGCAACGTACAAGACCCCCCGTGACGTTATGTGGCTACAAGCCGGAGGCATGGGTTTTGTACCAATGGGTCATCGACCAATCAAAAGCCGACATTTTTGTCAAGCCGGGGATAATGGAAAATGTTTAATTTCGATATGACTAGACAAGCGCTTGTTGTCACTTAATCAAGATAATGAGAGTGAATGGAGCAACAAGTCAACCTGTGAAGTGCTGCTTCAGTGAGGTAGCACTGTAAAAATCCAATTCAGCTTGTCAGACTACAAATGTAGTACAAAACACTCATCATCGCCTCATCAACTTGTTCTCCCCATAATGTAGCTGGAAAAGTTTCTCTTCCCCCCTCATAATGTAGCTGTAAAAGTTTCTCTTCTCCCCATAATGTAGCTGTAATAGTTTCTCTTCTCCCCATAATGTAGCTGGAAAAGTTTCTCTTCTCTCCATAATGTAGCTGTAAAAGTTTCTCTTCTCCCCATGATGTAGCTGGAAAAGTTTCTCTTCCCCCCCCTATAATGTAGCTGTAAAAGTTTCTCTTCTCCCCATAATGTAGCTGTAAAAGTTTCTCTTCTCCCGATAATGTCGCTGGAAAAGTTTCTCTTTCCCCTCCCCCCCCCATAATGTAGCTGTAAAAGTTTCTCTTCTCCCCATAATGTAGCTGTAAAAGTTTCTCTTCTCCCGATAATGTAGCTGTAAAAGTTTCTCTTCTCCCTATAATGTCGCTGTGAAAGTTTCTCTTCTCCCTATAATGTAGCTGTAAAAGTTTCTCTTCTCCCCATAATGTAGCTGTGAAAGTTTCTCTTCTCCCTATAATGTCGCTGTGAAAGTTTCTCTTCTCCCTATAATGTCGCTGTGAAAGTTTCTCTTCTCCCTATAATGTCGCTGTGAAAGTTTCTCACACTACGACATTGCCAACAGATGTATGACAACACTTATCTTCATTTCTCTGTAAAAATTGATCAGAAAAGAATACATATCTTTGCAGGAAGAAGCTCAAGGAAGACGGAAGCCAACATAGACATGACATTAGTTCTCCTGACAGGTAATTTTATATTCCTCCAATAAATGTTGGGGGGTTAGGACTAGGATTGTGGCGTTTAAAGCTACTTTCAACAATATTCCAGTTATATTGTGGCGGTCAGATTTATTGGTGGAGGATACCAGAGAAAACCACTGACGTGCCGCAACTTACTGACAAACTTTATCACATATTAATGTTGGGATATTATGTAGTTACGACAGTGCTTGCATTTGTTTATCATGTGTATTTTGTTTAAAGAGTGATGGTCAACAAATCCACTAACATCAACAAAATGAAGAACCACCTCATTGAACATAAGGAAAAGACTACAACATATATTGTTTAAAATCCTGGTCCTGGCTTGAGACAGGCACAAAAATGTGGCAGAGTTAAATATTAACCAGTTTATGGGATCCCATCCCTCCTCAAGTTTACAACCGATGTCCATAGGTAGAGTATAACTGATCTGCAGATGTCTGTTGTTAAACATTACCAGTACTCAAGTTCTACTGGTGCTCACATTTGTCAAGTTCTACTGGTGCTCACATTTGTCAAGTTCTACTGGTGCTCACATTTGTCAAGTTCTACTGGTGCTCACATTTGTAAGGATATAATAGTGAAACCTGTCTATAATTATCATCTTTTTGACCAACATTTCTTGTTTGGAATAGACAGGTACTGAGATTAGACAGCTTGATTTATAAAGATTTCAGACAATTTGTACACGATTTGATTACACAGAGTTCTTGTTTATTCAGGGATTAAGTTAGACAAGTTTCAGGAGCCGTTGAGGTCGTGATCGCATGATAGTTGGATTTACAACTACCTATGCAATCTGTGCCTATCACCACTAACTTTGCAACTTCGAATCCTGCACAGGGGAGGTGTACTTGATACAACATTATCTGATAAAGATTGTCAATGATTTGCGACAGGTCGGTGGTTTTCTCTGGGTACTCCGGTTTCCTCCACCAATAAAACTGACTGCCACGATATTAATGTAATATTGTTGAAAGTGGTGTTTAACAGTATAACTATAGATATGCTTCTCTGTAAATTTCTAATATAATTTGATGTATTTTGAAACTGTAGATCACCTACGAATAAGTGGTCAAAGACATCATCGGTTAATGGAAAAAAATCTCATAGCAGATCTTTAAGTTACTCTCCAGCATTGAGAAGAAAATCATCTCCCAGGAGGAAATCTTCATCTCGTCATTCAAGGCATCACAGTAGAAGTAGATCTAGAAGTTTGTCATCAAGGTCAAGGTCATCCACTGTTTCAAGGTCACGCTCAAGGTCAAGAAGTAGAAGTTATTCAACTAAAAGGTAAAATATAACTTCATTAAGAAACATTTGAAGATACCAAAGGGGTAATCTGAAGGACAGATAATGCAATGGCCAAAAGAAAAATTACAAAAAACATAAACAGTGCTCTACAAAACCCTTTGTAGAAAACAAAAAACTGAATGACATGAATCCCACTAAAAACCAGGAATGCTCTCTGGTGTCCAGGAAAGGTAAACAATTCCTGCTTCACTAGTGGCACCTATCGTGTTACTGTTAAACGACCGAACATGTTATGTGGAAACACCCTAGAAGTTTTCAAAATCAAAAAAATATACATTTTACCATGGGGACATTGTAAGACATAATTTAGTGTCCTGTGAATTGTCTGGTTGTGTTATATTTGTAATGAAAAACCTTACACAGACCGAACGAAGTCATCGCTGTGCTTTATTCTGTCCTCGTACTTTATCATAGGAGACAATTGTAAAGGCGGACACTATTTCACGGCGGACACTATTTAATTTGACAACATCACTTCTTCCTTCAATGAAATGGCAAAATTCTTAACAAAAAATGGAAATTCTGCTATGCATCTTGTATCTAGATTCATAAGTAAATTTTTTTCAGTTCAAATGCTTTTAAAGAAATAGAAATGTACGTTTGCGGGACTAGATAGTTGGTTACATTTGTGATTTGAAATTAATTGGTTTCAGGGCCAGTTTATTTATGGCAGTTGTTTTACCCTTGTAAATATTCAACATTGTGAATTATGTTTGTGTGTGTGTGTGTGTGTATTTTGCTGAAAAAATTTCATGTGGGGAAATTGTTCCCACATATTTATAGGTCATGAAATAATGGAAAAATAAACCCCTAACATATATCCACGCATACAGAAATTAGTTTGAAAACAATTATTACTGTACTTTAAATACACACCATCATGGATATAGCTTAAATACTGCTTACAGATATTAAGGTAGTACCTAACACTACAGGGAGATAACTCTTTAAAATCAGTTGAACGTTTTGATCATATGATGTTTGTATGCAGATTTCAAGCATCTTGGTGATCAAAACCACAGAGAGAAAAGTTGCTATGTGGCTATTGAATTTATAGCTCTGAGTCTGTTGGTTGGAATTTGTTAAAATTTTGATATTTATTACAGTGGATATATTCAAACACACTGCCAAAAATATAAGAAAATTAAACGAGCAGATCAAATTTTACCTGAAGTGTATGGTACCACATTAAGCAAGCATTCAGTCAGTCAAAACAAATATTGGTAACCACATCGGTGGTATAATGGTTAGTGTGATCTCAAGTGGGTTACAAGTAAGGGGGAAACGATTTACCGTATGTACCGAAATCACGATTATTTTGGGGACGGTTCGGTTCACGATACGTGGAGGCCGCTTACGATACAAACGATATGATGCTCATTTTTTGAAAGAAATTAGTGTTGAACTTCCTTTTTCTTCTTTTGGTGATCATTTAATTAATATTTTGAGAAAAGTGAATCGATTAATTTACGCTTTTAAAATTAATTAATCAAATATCAAATATTTATAATTTCCGCTAGTACGTAAGCGACCTCATATAAAAAAAAAAACATGGCAGCGCCCATGTCAAGTGAAGGAATAGTTAGTTTCCTATAAAACATATCATAATACATATCAAATATCGCAATACGTATCGTTTGTGGAAAAAGTGTATCGTTACACCCCTAGTTACAAGTCATTTGTCGGATCAAACCAAAGACTATAAAATTGGTATTTCCTGCTTCTCTACTAAAGCATGCAGCATAAAGGAGTAAGAGCAAAGACTGATTGGCTTAGAATCAGGATTATGTGTCAGAGTGGAGCGACATGTTTATCCGCGGACTGTTGTTTCAGTGAGCTAGTGCTATAAAAATCCAACTTAGCGGATCTCATCATCATTTCATTAAAAATTAACTTGTTCTCGCCATTATATAGCTGAAAAATTGCTGAGTTGGCATTAAACAACAATCACTCAATCACTTACTAATTTGAGAAAAATTATTACTGTTCTCAATACATAGTATCCTGGATATAACTGATATACTGCTTACTTGAGATTAAGCAATCATTCCATCAGTCAATATATGTACAAATATTAGTAAAAAAAAAGACTCCTTACAAATATGTATACTGGTACTATAAATTTCAGGAGAAGTGGGAGTTCCAGTAGATCTAGGTCAAGAAGTTATTCCAGAAGTCATCGTAGTTACTCTCGCAGTCGTTCCCGAGAGCGCAGTTCTTCCATTCGACGAAGGAGAGGATCGCCAAGCCATTTAGATAGACGACGAATTACTAGGTGTGTCTCGTTACAAAATGGCTGAATATTTGATATCAGTTGGGGTTTTTTTTTTTTGCTTGTGAGAAAAAAAGCTTTCAATTTCTAGACAAGATATGAAAGTTTATTCCTTTAATTTGTAATTTTTTTGTCTGTATAGATCGGTGTTGTATATTGTTTGTTGTGTCACACTTTTATTTCAAATAATGAATTTCTGTGATTGGACAACAAGAAAGTTGGAAATTGATTCAGTTAAATATCCTCCATGCAACATTTTAAATCTACTGAGTCTTTATATCAGTTATCATAGGTTTTCATGATTTCTTAAAAAAAAGTTGCCCAGATTAAACTATTAGATTAACATTTAGTAGTTGTGTCGTTCTTGAGGCGTTTTTATGTCCCCGCCACTAAGTGGCCGGGACATCTAGTGTAACCCATGTCCGCAATTCCGAAATAAAACAGTTGTCACCACTTTTTTTCGCTATGCTTTGAGATATTGACTTGATATATGGTATGTGGGTGTATAATGATAAGTTACAGATCAAGTTTATGTTTCGTTCTGGTCCAATGATTTTTGGCCGAGTTATGGCCCTTGGACTTTGAAATTTTGCCAAATATTTAGTATTCACCACTTTTTTTCGCTATGCTTGGAGATATTGACTTGATTTTTGGTATATGCTTGTATAATGATGAGTTACAGATCAAGTGTACATTTCGTTCCGGTCCAATGATTTTTGGTTGAGTTATGGCCCTAGGACTTTGAAATTTTGTCAAATAATTAGTTGTCACCACTTTATTTCACTATGATTTGAGATATTGACTTGATTTTTGGTATGAGAGTGTATGATCATAAGTTACAGATTAACTTTGAAATTCATTCCGGTTGAATGATTTTTGGCCAACTTACAGCCGTTGGACTGAAATTTTGCCAAATATTTAGTTGTCACCACTTTTTTTTCACTAAGATTTGAGATATTGACTTGATTTTTGGTATGTGAGTGTATAGTGATGAGTTACCAATCAAATTTGAATTTCATTCCGATTGAATGATTTTGGGCTAATTTACACACCTTGGACTTTTAACTTTGGCCACATATTTAGTTGTCACTACTTTTTTTTCACTATGATTTGAGATATTGATTTGATTTTTGGTATTTGGAATTACAATGATGAGTTACAGATCAAGTTTAGCTTTTGTTCACACTGAATAATTTTGGCCAAATTACTGTCCTTGACTATTAAAAGGTAATGTTTTATAGGTATAGGACTTCTTATTCATATGCAAGTGTTGTAGATTCCTGATCTTATCAAGATTTGTTCAGGCAATATTGTTCCTTGAATAAATCTTTTGAATTTAAGGAGGCTTGAGGATAAAGATATTAAACAATAGTTTGTTATTCTTAGCTTATTACTGAGGGAATTAAAAAAAGGGTGAAACATTTGCGAGCCTCCTTAATATTCACGGCGGGGACATTCGTGTCGTTACGACACATCTAGTTTTTACCTGTGAAAAAAAATCCTTATTTCAACAGTGTAAAAAGAAAATGCCTCAGTTTCCTGATATTTTTATGGCGAGAAATCGAGACCTAATATGTGTTATCATGATTAAATGTCATGTTGTTGTCTTTTTGCACATAATTAAATTTAATTAAAAAATAAAAATATAATGCATGGATTTTAAGAAAAATTATGAAGTTCATTTTTTTTTATTTAAAAAAATAACACGGTATTAAGATATTTCTTTTTGATTTGTTTTATCTGCTTTGTTTTATTTTATTTTATTATTATTATTTTTTGTTGTTGCTGTTTTATGCATTGTATTGTACAAGGTTAAACCTATCAATACCTGAGTAGGTCACTTACTTGTTCAGTTTTAAGTTTATATTTGGTTTGTTTTGTTGTCTTATAGATAACTGGTTTTTAAGAAGGTAAGAAGGAAAGCTAACAAAATAGAATGTCATCCAATTACTAAATTATATTCTACTTTACTTAACAACCAACCTTACAACAAGGAATTTCAAATTTTGACATCTTTAATTTCACACCATTTGGATATTCCATCATTTCAAAAATGCAATTAAGAATGATCTCCCTTAAAATCGAAAAGTAGTTAAGAATTATCTCCCTTGAAATTGAAAGTAGTCATAAAATTACTATACAAGATGGTATATATACTGATAAGCAATACAATGTATTTATTTCTATTTCTGATAAAAAAAAAATTAAATCTCTCAGTAAGTGATTGTTATTTAATGCTAATTGAGCAACTTTTCTGCTATTTCATGGAGAACAAGTTACATTTAAAGGAGATGATAATGATGATGATGTTCCAGACCAATATGCTGAATTTGATTTTTATTATGCTAAGCTCACTGAACAGTCTTTGGTTAGACAGAGGTAACCAGTCTGTGTTCTTACTCCTTAGTGTTGCATGCTTAGCAGAGAAGCAGCAAATATTAACTTTATAGTCTTTGGTTTGACTTGACCTGGGCTCAAAACTCACAAATTGCTGCACTCAAGGCAAGTCCACTAATCGATGTGATTTAGAATATGCATAATCAATATATAATATATACACTATTCAGTCTCACTAATTACCTCATTAAATTAACAGTGACAGTCCCCTTAATTACAATATCAAATTTACAGTGAAGGTAAACTTAGTCTACCAAGTGTCATACTAATAATGAAAAATATATGTAAAATAATATGTTTATCTCCCTTCAAATAAAACCTCACTTTAAAGGGAGGTAATTAAGCCACTTGCAGGTAAAGTCCAGTACTTTATACCTTTGACCAATGAACATCAGTGTAAGTCCTATGTTATGGTTTATTTTAAAATGCCAGTTGTTATATTATATCACAGTGACATGATATAAAAATATGCAAATTTAAACAAGTTGTATTATTCATTCTAGTTTCTGACCTTTCATTCTATTTATTCATATTTGTTTCTACTGCAATAATTGTCTCCCTTTAAAAATGGTAGCAAAACATTTTGGGGATGTGATACTTGACTGTATTACAAATGTAATAAACTTGAATTGTATTAATTTTTAATAGAAAAACATCATATATATGCCTCGACACCTGAATTTTTGTCTGAACTTTAAATAAAAGGGATCTACATGAAAAATGAATTATCTTTTTATCATTGATAGTGAATGACTGAAACAAGGGGATCATCCCTTACATCTGTCAATTATTTCCAACAATTAAAAAAATTTCTCTGCAAATGATTAAATACTTAAGTTTTCATGGAGTTATAAAATAAATTAAAATCAAATGTTTATGTTTTGAAAGTTTAGATCATATAAGAAAACATATATATAGTGGTAATTTGTTTCTGATGTCCAGTCTACATGGCCAAAATTAACAGTATAAATAATTAGACTGGCGTACTACTGAAGATGTTCAATACAAAAATGTGGATCTGGCCCAGTAAATATTAATATTTGTATCTTTGATGTTTGTTAAAGGGGAGACAATTCTTGATATTTGTTAAGGGGAGACAATTCTAATTTTTTTTTATTGCATGCTTTTAAATGAACTTATTGATGCATGTCTTTCTTTTTAAAAATATTTTAAAAATTGTAATAATAAACTCAATGAGCTTTTGTTTTTATAAAATAAAGATTCAAAATTTAAATATGGCTGAATACTAAAATCAAAATGAATATTAGTGAGAAAAAATGTCTACAAATGAAATTATAATTTCCTATAAAATGCCACAAAAATGTTTGATTCTAAGGGGAAAAAAACTCAATTCTTTAAAGTTTGAAAGTAATATAAAAAGTCACTTTCTACTAGGATTTTAAGTAATATACATACTTCATGTCATACATGTACACTTTAGTAGCAATAACCAGCTGATTTTGAGGGATGGATGTTTATGATTTTTTTTATTCAAAGAAAGAAAAGTTTGATTCCAACATTTATTAAAATTGTTTAAAAAAATCACTTGAAAACTTATTGTCTTTGTCCTGTTGGCTAAGGAGGTACACTAAAATTAAGAGCAAATTAACAATTTTGCATAGAAGGGGCCAATTAATCAATATTAATGGTCACATAGCTGCTTAAAAATGTTTGGTAAATAAAAAAATATATACAGTTAAACGTATCTGAAACAAATTCTAAATAAAACTGAATCCTGTATAAACTTAGCTTTGAATAAAGTCCCAATGAAAGATATCCTTAATTGTTAATTTAACTTGTGTAAATTGAACACCTGCCTATTCTGAACACAAAAATCGGTCCCAAGGAGATCCAGTTTAGACAGTTATTGACCCCTGAAGATCAACTGATTATAGTGTTCTAGCCATATTTTATCACGTAGAAAGTCATGCACAATTCACTACGTCTTTATTTTGTTTTGTTTATTTCTTTAACTGTTGTTTGTTTATTTCAATGTCTATATATTTAGTTTGTATTTTTGTTTTTGTACTTTTATAAAAAAATCTAGGTCACGAAGTTACGACAGATATCACCGTTACTCACCTTCTTACTCACCTTCTCCACGTTACCGGAGGTCAAGGTCATCAGATACATACAGGTGATCATGTGATCATTCTTGAAGATAATTGACGAAAACTACAACATGGTATAAAATGTTCAAACAAGTTTTTGGCTGGCTAGTTGGAATGATTACTGCTTTTGATACTAAAACATGTTTATGTTTAAAGTTTTACTCAAACATGTTCATGTTTACTTTTACTAAAAACTGTTTATGTTTAGTTTGAATTACTAATTAATTAACTTGTTATGCAGTTAACTTTGAAGTTTTCATGGAGAGAGAAAATAACCGTTGAACTTGACTTTTCAAAATAACGGAAAAGAGATAAGAAAATTTGAGGCATTAGAAGGGTGTTGACCAACTTTGTGAACTTGTGCATTTTGAAGGTAACTTTCATCCAGAAGAGTACATGTATATATAATTCAAATAACTTTTCATAATAAGTATCATGCACAGTTCAAAACTTAGCTGAAAGTGGCATAAATAGCAAGATTTTTTTTATTTTTAAGAGACGGAAACACATACCTTTTGAAGCTTGTTATAAAATGAAGAGTACATGTATTACAAATGACTTGCCATAATAAATATCATGAATATTTCCAAACTTCTGTGAAAATGGCAAAAATAGCAAGATTTTTGATTTTTAAGAAACAGAAAGAGAAACCATTTGAGCCTCATTTAAATATTAAGAACAAAACATTTTGTGTTTGAAGAGTAAAATGAAGAGACAGAAAGATAACCCATTTGAGCCTCGTTTAAAAATTTTGAACAAAATATTTTCTATAGAGTGAAAAAAATTTACCAATGATTTTGATAAGTCAAGTTAACAGGTATTTTTTCTCTGCTTGATTTTTCGTACAATATTCTACAAAGAGGTAAGTAACATATTTTTAAAGAATTTTGTACTAATCCAGAATTTTATCTGATTGATTGATTGATTGGTGCTTAATTGATTTATTATAGACATGTGCTGTACATTGTATCTCATACTGTTGATTTCTATATCAGGATAAGCTAAAAATAAGAATACAGTACAATATTTTCTCTCTCAACTAATTTAGAAAATTCTAGTTATTATTAATATGGTATGAGTATGTAATAGAAGAATTAACTACCTGATAGTATTAATACATCTTACACCCTCTCCTTCCTATCTTAGTGAAATGCTAGAACAGTGCATGCTCATTTATTCTCAATTAACTAAATGTTGTGGTAGGGGAGGGGTTATTTAAATGTTGTGGTAGGGGAGGGGTTATTTAAATGTTGTGGTAGAGGAGGGGTTATTTAAATGTTGTGGTAGGGGAGGGGTTATTTAAATGTTGTGGTAAGGGAGGGGTTATTTAAATGTTGTGGTAGGGGAGGGGTTATTTAAATGTTCATGGTTGATTTATTATGTAGAACATTTGATAATTTGTGATTCCTGTTACAATAATCCTCCACTTATAAGGCCAGCCCTTCAGCATTGAAAAAGTTTCCTTATATGAGAGATGGCCTCTATTGAGGGGCACAAAGTAGTAATCTTTTGCTATTCCAGTGTATTTGAAATCTGAAATTTAAAACTGACGTCACACTATAGCAGAAATATTGTTGAAAGTGGCGTTAAGCATCATAACCCTAACCCTAACCCTAACCCTAACCCTAACCATAACCCTAACCCCTTGAAATCTGGGCTGTTAAGAAGGTGGGAGGGACCTTATTATTTCTGTAATAAAAAGAAATATCAATGGTTGGTGTTGGTTGGCTATCCCACCAACCTCTACAAGTTCTTTAGACGTCACGTTTTCATAATTAATTTTCTCATATTGACTTTTGTATAAAAACCCATGTTACCTTTATATGATAAACAACAATCAATATTGTTTATTGTAGTAAAGGATTATGTCAGTACACAAGATAACTTTATTCTAGTCAGATTAAATTTCTCATGGGGTCATGATGGCTGTCTGTAGGCAGTCAGCCTAACCAATCATTAATAAGATGCAGATGGTCTCCCTTGTTGATATACAGGTTATCTCCCCTTTTAAGATACTCCTTTCCAGTTACAAATTGCATGCACAGTTTATACTAACAAGTTTACACAAATACCGTAATTTTCTGGATAAATTTTAATAACCAGCTTTTAACATTGCAAGTCTATGGACAATGCACCAATTTGAACTCTAGTCCACATAGAATTATTGTCCAGAAATTATGGTATACTGACCGCTACTACACATAATACATTGTATCATTATAGTTTTTTCAACAGATTAAGTCTGTAGCTAATATCTCTCCTGGCAAGATACTTTTATTGAATAATAGCAATATTAGAAACAATTTTCCTTGAATCTATAAGTACTCATGTACGTAGCTAATTATTGAACGAAACATAAGCCAATTGTTTTTTCTTCTAATTTTAGAAATTGAAATTATGAACAGAATTTTTTTTTTAAGTTTAAGGTCAAAATATAGTTTTTTCTTATGATTTGAAAATTTTTAAATAATTTGTTCCATGAATGTTCAAATTTTGATTAACTTGAATGAAAGTTTTAAAACATGTAAAAAGATGGATATTTTTTGTAGATCTATTGTCATTAAATGCATATGATATGTGTATATTTGCAGTGCAAGAAAGCGTCCTGTTCCATACTACCGACCCAGTCCCCCAACCCCTAGTTCTATTAGCAGTGATGATTCCTATTACAAATACAGAAAATCAAGGATCAGCTCCAGATATCGTAGTCTCAGTCGAAGTGTGCCTCTTCGTAGAAACAGAAGCTGGAGTAGAACGTCTGACTGACTGATTGTGGTATTAATGAACATGTTGTCTTTCATCAGCTTGTATCTGTGTTATTTTGTATCATGATTTATGCAAATGTTTTTGACGGTAGTGATCATTTGATTCTGAGGGGGGATAATGATTGGATTACAGTAAAAAATGTATTTTCAAGATATACAAATCAGTAGAAAAATTAATATGTCTTGATCCCGTCTGCGGTAACGAAACATTAAGAGGAAGAAGTTTCGGTTGCTATTAATAGAAAATAATTGGTCATGTGATAACCTCCCACCCCCCCCTCATCTTAAATCAAATGGTTTCTCCCTATCTTTTTAGGTGCATTGTAACATATACATTATATAAGTACTAAAATAAAAAGTTATTTTTAGAACATACATGTATGTAAACAATGGAAAACAGATTTGAATATGTTCACAACTTAATTTCCTTTGAATATGAAAAACTATTGCACTTATCAAAGCATTGTGTTTTACACTAAGTTTTGGGAGACAATGTTAAACTTCTCATTTTAATGTGTCAATTAATGATAAGAAAATAAATACCTAAGTTTGCCCAAATAGTGGTTTTAAGAGGAACTCAGTTTTTGATTTTGATAATAATTTCATACCATTTTTGTATTGTTTTAGAATCCTTTTTACTTTGCCAAAATTTAGATTCTCAAGGCATCTACACTTGGTTTTCATATGCAAAGAGTATTATTGATGAGACAGGTCTTGATATCTTACAGCTCCAAAATACTACTAGTCCAAATCAAGTAAAACTACCCAAGAAATATGTAAAATCAACACTAAAATTTTACTATGAAAATTTAATAAATAATAAGCTCTCAAAATTAGACCAAAAAGTAAATTATATTTATTCTCAAATTTAAAACAAAATTTATCATTGGAAAGTTACTTATCTATATCTAATTTTGAATACAGAAAGCTAATAACAAAGCTTAGAATTAGTGAACACAACCTGTTAATAGAAAAGGGGAGACATTTAAATATTCCCAGAGAGCAATGTTTATGCTCACACTGTAAGTGTATAGATGACGAGAAACATTTTCTTTTACATTGCACGATAAATTCTGAATTGAGGTCTTCTTTTTTAAACATTTTGAACAACGAAAATCAAATTTTTAATAACTTATCAGAATCAGAAAAACTTTCATATATTTTAAATCCATCAACACCATCTCAAGTAAATAAACTGGGTTCTTTTTTAAAAAAGTCATTAGAAATGAGGACAGGGGACTCCTAGCATATTTACTTGAAAATGTCGATTTTATGTTCTCTTTGTTACCTGTCTGTTTATGTTTATAATTGTCACAAACTGTATTGTTTATTGACAATAAAATTTTGAATTTGTATAATAATTTTAGTTGAAATAATTATTTCTTTGGAATTTGATTCCATATTCATTCCAATATTTAAAGGTATTACAATTAAATTGTGATACATGGGAAATATTATCAGTCTCTGTGATGTCAAATACATTATGGCAATGTCGGTAAAAGTGATAACAGTAGTTTTGAAGGTCTTGACACTAGTGAAGATGTCAGTGGAAGGCCTTGACGTAAAGTACATTATCACAGCGTGCTCCGATACTAGTGAAAATGTCAGTTGAAGTCTTTGACGTAAAGTACATTATCACTAGTATCACAGCGTGCTCCGATACTAGCGAAAATGTCAGTTGAAGTCTTTGACGTAAAGTACATTATCACTAGTATCACAGTGTGCTCTGATACTAGTGAAAATGTCAGTTGAAGTCTTTGACATAAAGTACATTATCACTAGTATCACAGCGTGCTCCGATACTAGCGAAAATGTCAGTTGAAGGTTTTGACGTAAAGTACACTATCACTAGTATCACAGTGTGCTCCGATACTAGTGAAAATGTCAGTTGAAGGTCTTGACGTAAAGTACATTATCACTAGTATCACAGCTTGATCTGATATTTGCGAAAATGTCAGTCTTGACCTTCAGAATTGCTGTTATTTTATATGTATCTAAAACTAATTAAACATTCAGTTAATTTGTACATGATATATAATACCTCAACTTGGATAATTTTTATTGAAGCATTCCGTTACAAGTTTTTAGTTGTATTTATCCAGTGATTATTTCAGTATTTTTTATTATTCTAGTCATTTATTTATTTGATATGACTATTTTTATTGTAAAATATTGTTTTAATTTATTTAGGGTGATTACATTAAAATGTTTTAATTTATTTAGGGTGATTACATTAAAATATTTTAATTTATTTAGGGTGTTACATTAAAATGTTTTAATTTATTTAGGATGATTACATTAAAAGGTTTTTATTTAATTAGGGCGATTACATTAGAATATTTCTATGATGGTGCTCAGGAAAAGAATAAGCCATTTGCATATTTCAGATATTGATTCTAAAATTGTACATTTTACAGAAGTTATTTCCCGTTAATCCATGCAAAAGGGTCCTCTTTCATGCAAAGTTGAATTAAAATAACATATATATTTTCCTATAATCTGTTAAAAATTTCAATGTTGTAGCAACTTGTGAATTTTCTATTTGCTATAAAATTATCCCCTGATATTTTACATGATTCAAATATCAACAATTTTTTTTAGAAAATTATAATCAGATTCTTTGTCCTTTCTATTGCTCTGGCTTAGGCCGGGTACCGGGTGCCAATCGTAGGGGAAATAACTTGTATTTAAACATTTAATTTTAAAATCAAATCCAGAATGTGCAATAAATCTGTAAGTTTGTTTTCTTGTAAAAATATCGCTGAAATCGAAGGAAATTATGGTGTTTTTTTCGGCAAGATTTCAAACCTGGTTCCTACCCAACATAGACTTTTCTTAATGTAATACACCTTTAGTGACACAAGTTGTAATTATATTTTTACATTTGTTTTAAATCATTGAGTTATTTTTGTAATATGATTACATCCCGATGATTTTGAATTACGGTACATTCCTGAATTATATACTTTTAATGATGTACATTCTCAGATACTGTAAAACATGTTTTAATCGTGGCAAACCAATTTGCGTGGATCAACAATTCAACAAAGCGTATTTTTATTTCCTGTTATGTAACAACGCTAATTATACAATAATTGCTTATACATTTTTGTATTTTGATATTACCATTTTACTAGAAATTCAGTATCCATGAATTTAAGAACACGATAAAGTCTTTTATGAGCAATCCACGAAAATTGGGATCCACGAATTGAAGTAATTGCACAGTAGTTTCAATGCATAATGTTCATCTGGTAAATTTGCTTCAAGATTTTATTTACATGTGCTTGTTGTTATTTATTTTTTGTTTTTAATTATTATTTGAAGGTAGCTATATATTAAAAGACCACAGTTTTGTCACCTTTTTGTCAAATTTGTAATTACTCTTCCAAATATGTGCACAACTCTCTGACAAACTTTAGGTTGAGAAATCAGGGTTCACAAAATTGGATATGGTTTTGGTGGTCCTAGTGAAAAAAATGTCAGTCCTCATTGATTTTCTATTGCAAAATACCAATCTTGTGTCAGTCCTTAGAAAAGTCTGCACAAATTTTGCTGGACATGTCTGACATGACTGACAAATTTCATGAACTCTGAGAAATATCAAACCACTGTATATGTATGTGGCCTGTCTAAAATATTTTTGTCCAATTAACATGCTGAAAAATTAAAAATAATGAACAAGGTAGAAAACGAAAATAGAAGAGATCTGTGGAATCTATTATTGAAAATTGTAAACCATTTAAACGCTTAATTCAAAATATCTAACGAGATTGAAATTTAATTGTCTCCCTTGAACTCTACACATCGGATATCATTTTGTATGTGCAATGTACATACTAGTTACATGTACCACTATACTGAGTTTTGATTGGTTCCTCTTAGATAGAGAATCATCCAATCAAACATGTTGTTTATTAGCCAGAAAAATTGAATTTATCAAAGTTTCTTAAATACATGTAGATATATATATATACATATATAAACCTGTCAGGATGAGTGTATCATAAGTTAAAAAGACTTGAAATGTCTTCAAAATATTAAATTTAATGTCTAGCAAGGGGAGATAACTTTTTTTTATAAATGCCCTAAAAAACACTTTAAATTAAATATTCCTTAAGCCATACTGAAATTAAAACATGCTTACTCTATTATTTTCTTTCCTTGCATAAGAATAAACCATCTTCACTAATTTTTGTCTAATTGATACTATTTCTAATCAGAATTTGTTGCTGAAATATTTTTTTTATATTAGCTACCATTATTATTTTAAAGACCATTTTGACAGGTTTATTTTTCAAGTTCACCTGTCATTCATTTCATTTCTTATTTCAGGGAAACACATTTCATCAATAAAGATGATTAAAATCCAATTATTTATGATATGTGTTTTTAATCATTTTAGAGAAATCATGTTATTGATTTTAATGTACATGAGTATATCATCTTTTGATATTTTAAATTGTAGTTTTTGTCATGTTCACTGATTGATTGATTAGTGTTTAACACTCATGCTCACTGATTGATTGATTGGTGTTTAACACTCATGCTCACTGTCAATGATCATAATGTATCATACATTAATGTGAAGAATCAATGATTCAAAAAATATAAATCATTTTAAGAGAATTGTCGATTGGTTTCTTTTATTAGCCTGTTTTTTTTTTAAAGTTTGAAGATACAAACTGTATATACAAAGGGGGGTAATCAGAAGCCATAAATCTGAGAACAGACAATATAATGGCCAAGATTTGATTTTTTGTGTGTGATTTTTTGGTGTTTTAATGCCACTTTCAACAATATTTCAGCTATATCATGGCAACCAGTTTTAGTGGTGGAGGAAGCCGGAGTACCCGCAGAGAACCACCGACCATGGGCAAGCAACTGGTAAATTTTATCACTTGCGGCTGCGAGTCGAGTGCACCCATTTTTGTAATTTACAAAGCCGGGCGCGAACCCACACCGTATTGG
This sequence comes from Gigantidas platifrons, assembly GCA_002080005.1. Taxonomy (NCBI): domain Eukaryota; kingdom Metazoa; phylum Mollusca; class Bivalvia; order Mytilida; family Modiolidae; genus Gigantidas; species Gigantidas platifrons. Next base: position 124,419 of record MJUT01064739.1, read on the forward strand.
TGATAGGCTTGTATGAGCTGTTAGATCCAGCGACCTAACTCATTGAGCCACCCGGGCCCCTTCAATGGCCAAGAGAAAAGGGACAAAATGACAAAGAATTCTCTACAAAACACTACACAGAACTAAGGATTAAGCCAAGGTCCCAAGATAAGAAATTGGTTTGTGCTTAAGTCTACGATTAAGCCTCTGGGAGTGAAAAACATTGAAGAAATAACATCTATGAAGAAAGAAGAATTCTTTTCTCTCATTTATATTCTTAGGTGATGGACTCCAGAAAATAATACATAGGCCTATACATATTAAAATATAATTATAAAACACACCATCTGACACGTCTCTTGTCCTCTAAGACCAACACAACTGATTGTATTCTTCATCATGTCTACAATTTTTTCAAAAACCAAATCTAATAACCACCTACGATTTGATGGGGTTTCAGTGTTTCTGGAAATGACTTTTTAGCACTGACATGTATATTTTGCCATTTGATTTTAACTTCTCTTAGAGTCTTTTCGTGTAATTAATCCAATGGAGTTTATTTCTTTATGCATTGTGATCGATCTCCAAGGATCCATTTTCATCTTGTTGATGGTAATTGGTTTTATACCCCCGCTCGACGAGAGTCAGGGGTATATAGGGATCCTCATGTCCGTCCGTCGGTCACACTTTTGGTTTCCGGATGATAATTAAAGTACCGCTCAACCAAATCTTTTCAAACAATGCTGTGGACCATTAAATACAGGTCAAGTTTGACTACGGTGTATTTCACATTTACCGTTCCTGAGTTATGGCCCTTTTTCTCTTAGAAAATAGGGACTTTTTAGATTTCCGGATGATGTTTAAAGTATGGCTCAACCAAATCTTTTCAAACTTTACCACAATGCTGTGGGCCATTAAATACAGGTCAAGTTCGATTACGGTGTATTTCATATTTACCGTTCCTGAGTTATGGGCCCTTTTTCTCGTAGAAAATAGGGACTTTTTAGGTTTCCGGATGATAATTAAAGTACCGCTGAACCAAATCTTTTCAAACTTTAAAACAATGCTGTGGACCATTAAATACAGGTCAAGTTTGATTACGGTGTATTTCACATTTACCGTTCATGAGTTATGGCCCTTTTTCTCGTAGATAGGGACTTTTTAGGTTTCCGGATGATATTTAAAGTACCGCTCGACCAAATCTTTTCAAACTTTAAACACAATGCCGTGGACCAATAAATACAGGCTAAATTTGATTACGGTGTATTTCACATTTACCGTTCCTGAGTTATGGCCCTTTTTCTCGTAGAAAATAGGGACCTTTTAGGTTTCTGGATGATATTTAACGTATGGCTCAACCAAATCTTTTCAAACTTTACCACAATGCTGTGGGCCTTTAAATACAGGTTATTTTCGATTACAGTATATTTCACATTTACCATTCCTGAGTTATGACCCTTTTTTTTTGTAGAAAATAGGGACTTTTTAGGTTTCCGGATGATATTTAAAGTATGGCTCAACCAAATCTGTTCAAACTTTGCCACAATGCTGTGGACTATTAAATACAGGTTAAGTTCGATTACGGTATATTTCACATTTACCGTTCCTGAGTTATGGCCCTTTTTCTCGTAGAAAATAGGGACTTTTTAGGTTTCCGGATGATCTTTAAAGTATGGCTCAACCAAATCTTTTCAAATTTTAAACACAATGCTGTGGACCACTAAATACAGTTTAAGTTTGATTACGGTGTATTTCACATTTACCGTTCCTGAGTTATGACCCTTTTTCTCATAGAAAATAGGGACTTTCTAGGCTTTTGGATGGTATTTAAGGTACGACTCAACCAAATCTTTTCAAACTTAACACAATGTGATGTACCATAAAATACAGATTAAGTTCGATTATGGTGAAATTGACATTTACCGTTCATGAATTTTGGCCCTTTTTCTCTTAGAAGATAGGGACTTTAAAGGTTTGGAATGCGGGGGTATCTGTGATCACCAGATCAACTTTCTCTAGTTTTGTTTGTCATGTACAGAAACGTGTCACTGTAGTTTTTATACGCCCGTCTTTAAGACAGGATATATTATGGTATATCAATGTCCGAGTGTCCGTCCGTCTGTCCGTCCGTCCATTTCACATGTCGCACTCTAACTTAAGAACCCCTTGGCCAATTCACTTCAGATTTCACAGAGTTATTGGAATTGATGGTCTTACGGTCTGTATACTTTATGGTGAAATTTCGAATTTTCATTCCAGAGTTATGGGACTTTATTCATCAAATTGTAGGCAATTTTTCGTATGTTGCGCTGTAAATTGAGAACCCCTTGGCCAATTCACTTCAAGCTTCGCATAGTTATTGGAATTGATAGTCTTATGGTCTGTATAATTTTTGGTGAAATTTTGATTTTTCATTCCAGTGTTATGGGACTTTATTCATCAAATTGTAGACGATTTTTCGTATGTCACGCTGTAAATTGAGAACCCCTTCGCCAGTTCACTTCAAACTTCGTACTGTTATTGGAATTGATAGTCTTTACTTCTCAACGATTGATGGCATATCCTGACCATTAGATTATTTGGATTTGTTTGCAATATATATGTTGCAATTCATGTTTATGGTGCAGCTGTTGGTGAAATTTAATTAAAATTCAAGAGTTATGGGAAAGAAAGTCTTTACAAATATTGTATGAATGTTGACGACGGGCGTATCATGCGCTCTTGGCGCAGCTGTTTATTAACTATATATTTCATGTAAAACCACATTTTTTAAAAAGAGTATTGCAAAGTCGACTCTTGTTCGATTTTGATGATTTTTTTTTTACCAACAAAAGCAAAATTAAATGTAGTTTTACTCTGTAATTTTAGCATAATTTTATAATCTATAAATTTATGAGTTCACGAGTTAAACGCAAAACTCAATTTTGAACGTCAAAAAAGACAATACAATGATAGTACATTTGAAGACAATTAATTTAAGTTTGTGTTTAAATCATGAATATTTTAAATCTGTACTTCAAAAAAATATTCTAAAATAATCACAGAAAACTACATACCTTATATGTGCTTATATATGCATGTCTATTTGTGCTGTGACTAGTTTGCTTTTTATTCATGTGTTTATAACTATGCTTTTGTTTTAATATTATCTGCATGCATGTAGTGCTATATGTGCTTTTATGTCTTGCTTTATTTTTTATTATTTTGTGTTCTGATTTTTTAGCATATCATTTCGAATTATTTTAATGTTTTCCATCATTGATTATTCTTAACATATTTTTGTTTTAAATGCCACTGAGTTGCTGTTGGTGATTATAAACAGCTGTCTAGAGAGGCGCTTGTCACATGGATTGCTGTTTGTGATTGCCAATAGTACATCTATTTTGCATGCTTATGTCATGTATGTTTATATTGTGTATTGTATTGTATGATTGTATGTTAGTCGGTTCAAAAGCTCTTAAGAGCTTATGTTTTATTGTTATGTCTTGCCGACTACATGTATAAATAAAGCGTATTTGACTTTATTTGACCTTCTCGCTTCTGTTGGTAAAAATATCATCAAAATCGAACAAGAATTGACTTTGGAATAATGTTTTGAAAAAATGTGGTTTTAAATGAAATATATAGTAAAAATTACAGTGACCGAATACTTTTTGCACGTCTCTAGATCTGATATACTGAAATAATTTTCTGTATCAACTAGTGTAGGAAAGCAACTATCGCAGCTACACAATCTATTTTTCTCTTTTTTTTTCTCTGGTGCTTGTTCCGGTCTGCTAAATGAAGTGATACGCGAAAATGAACACTCGTAGCGGTCATGAATTATCTGATTTATTTTTAACTTACTTGAAGATTAATTGGTTAATAAATTAATTTGAGAGTCACATTTCATTTCATACGTGTTTTGATTGGTTTAAAAGATTGAGGTTATTTGTCAATGTATGGAATCGAAAAATAGATGTCGTTCTCAAGGCGTCGCGTTCCGTTGTCATCAGGTGATTTTCTTTAAATGAGGCACCTTTGGGGTTATTTAAATTTATTTCCGATTATTTACCTTATTTTGAAAAAATTAATAAATTTTTCAATATCATAACAAAAAAAGTTTTAATTAATTTATAAGGAATGATCGAAATAATTTGTTCGGTTCATTCGAAATAACCTCAGTCAGGTTGTACACACCCTTGTGTAACCCGCTACCCGGTGTGTACAACCTGATTGAGGTTATTTCTTCATGAACCGAACAAAAATTGCAATCAATCCTTAATTATTTAATAGACAGTCTAATAGATGATTAAGTAAAGCTATCTATATTAACTCATACTAATAACTGATTTACAATTAGCGAATATTAAATCTTAAAGGTGCATTGGCTATGATTTTGACCAAGAAAATTATATGCTTTGGAAATTGGTAAATAGCTTTAAAATGATGAAATAAAGGTAAATATTTCACATTAAACAGCTTATCAATAATATCGAACCACTTTCCGCCTTTTGAGAACGAAAATTACCATCGATTACTTGACCTCGCTTTTCCGTATGCAATTGACATTACTAGTGACAGGTAAAAACCAATAATTTGTATTTTGTCGCTCATTAACTGCCAACTTGCATGGTTCTTTGTCTGTAATTAACATCGACTAAAAGCAGATTCACAAAAAATAAGAAATAAGTGCATTGTTGTACTGATTTAATGACGATTTGACAAGTTCCGTAAACAATGTCGATAATTAATAAGATGGTGTCCATTTCCTGATCGATCTCAAAACACGAGCAATTGCACCTTTTTCCCCGATGCACGTACATTTCATAACATTTATAAGTTACAGAAACACGTTTTATTAAGGCATCAATCATATCTGATAGTTTTTATGGGTAACACAAATTTACGATTTGGCAGATAATGCCCCCGTTAACTGACTATTAATTTAATTGAAGTTTGTGTAACCCAGTTCAGGCTATTAACATAATTTCGGTACAATATATGTTAATGGAAATTTATTTTGTCTCGCCTGTGATGAAAGGCGAGTCATACAAATAGCAGTTGTCATGTCTGTTGTCGTTGGTGTTCACTTTGAAAAAAAAATTGGGGGTTATTATTTTCTTAATATTTACCAAGTTAATCAAACTTTCGTGTGATTTAGCGAAACTTGGATATAGGCTTTCTTATTATTGTCCCCCGACGCTTCGTCGAAGGGGGCTATAGAAATGGGTGTCGTCCGTCCGTGTGTTTGGTTTCCAGATGATAACGTGTGAATGAAAAGTCAGATTGAAGCTAGGTGTGGCATGTAAGTGTATCTTATGAATATCTAGGTCAAGTTCGATAATGAAAATTTTTCGACAATTTTTACTAGAGTTGTGCCCCTTTTTATACCTCAAAATGGCTAAATATTTGGTTTCCAGATGATATCTTGGGAACAAATAGTCAGATTGAAACTAGGTTTGGTATGTAAGTGTATCTCATGAATATCTAGGTCAAGTTCGATAGCGATCATTTTTCGACAAATCATACCAGAGCTACGTCCCTTTTTATACTTCGTCCGTGTGTCCCGAATTGGTTTCCAGATGATAACTTGTGAATGAAAAGTCAGATTGAAGCTAGGTGTGGCATGTAAGTGTATCTTATGAATATCTAGGTCAAGTTCGATAATGACATTTTTGCAACGATTTTTACTAGAGTTGTGTCCCTTTTTATACCTCAAAATTGCGAAATATTTGGTTTCCAGATGATATCTTGGGAACAAATAGATTGAAACTAGGTTTAGTATGTAAGTGTATCTCATGAATATCTAGGTCAAGTTCGATAGCGATCATTTTTCGACAAATCATACCAGAGCTATGTCCCTTTTTATACTTCGTCCCTTTTTATACTTCGTCCGTGTGTCCCGAATTGGTTTCCAGATGATAACTTGTGAATGAAAAGTCAGATTGAAGCTAGGTGTGGCATGTAAGTGTATCTTATGAATATCTAGGTCAAGTTCGATAATGACAATTTTTCAACAATTATTACTAGAGTTGTGTCCCTTTTTTTACCTCAAAATTGCAAAATATTTGGTTTCCAGATGATATCTTGGGAACAAATAGATTGAAACTAGGTTTAGTATGTAAGTGTATCTCATGAATATCTAGGTCAAGTTCGATAGCGATAATTTTTCGACAAATCATACCAGAGCTACATCCCTTTTTATACTTCGTCCGTGTGTCCAGAATTGGTTTCCAGATGATAACTTGGGAACACATAGTCAGATTGAAACTAGGTTTGGTATGTAAGTGTATCTCATGAATATCTAGGTCAATTTCGATAGCGATCATTTTTCGACAAATCTTACCAGAGTTGCATCCCTTTTTATACTTCAAAATTGCTAATTTTTTGGTTTCCAAATTATAACTTGTGAACAAAAAGTCAGATTGAAACTAGGTTTGGAGTAGTAATGTATGAGCTGTTTTAGTCCCCCTAAAAACGTAGGGTTCCAGGGTTCCAAGATGGCGGCCAAAAGGGAATCCCCAAAAATAGTGGGAAAATCCTAAAAACTGAAAATAGGTGTGCTATATAATCCGATTAAAGGTATGCAACGCATGCGCATTGCATCATATTTTTGACCAATGAAAAATAGGAACGGGATTATATTACCTAATAAGGTTGTAAATACCCATGTACACAAATCCGCTTAAGGACATGTTTGCTTAATCGGATTAAGATGATGCATACGTTTGCAGTGCATTGCATCATATTTCGACCAACGATAGTTTTGCATATATAAAGCAAGACATAATATTTTAGTTTGGTTAGTTATCAAACACATGCCTAAAAATGTTAGAATGTGATTTAATTTTCATAAATCTAAACATCGATATTATAATGACAAATGATTATAATATGAATTTCAAATGATCTCTCTTCAAGTTTGACGTTGTCTTCGTGCTTTGATCTAAAAGTAGAATATGACTGATTCCTGCAAAGATTCTACATATTACAATAGCAGACAACACCGGTAGTTTAAGTGGTTAGCTGGCTAGCTTGGCTCGAATGCAGAAGTTCATGGGTTTGATCATCGAAAGACTGTGAAATCGTCATGTGCTGATTTTCCGCTAATCACGTATCATTGGGGAGTAAGAGAACAGACTGTGTGACGCGGAGTAAGGATAATAATGCGCTCGAATGGAGTAGCATATATCTAACAGTGAACCGTTGTTTCAGTGAGCTGGATCATCATCATCATCTAAGCAGAGGCGTGGGAGAGGACCGGACAGTGGGAGGGGGGGGGGTCAAGTTTTCCAAACTGTCCAGCAAAAAAGAAGAAAAAAATCAGCTTTACCAAAAGGTGGGGTGGAGGACATAAAATAGTTGCACCCCACCCTATCCCCACCACCTGGCTCCTACACCCTGTGAGGATAGCTTTGTGCTCGACATGGTATTGATGAAGGTATTAAACAAAACAAAACTGCTCTCTGGTATGAAGTACTAATCCTCATTATTTTCTGAATGATAATGTTGCACTTTATAATTTTACATGCAAATATTTATATAATAATGTGGTCTTGTCCAGGTAATATGCCAAAATATTACCCAGGTCTGAGAGACATATTACCCGACGCGAAGGGAAGGGAAGGGTAATATGTTTCTCAGACCCGGGTAATATTTTGGCAAATTTGCTTTGTATGTTTTTCTCATATTGATCTCATGTACAAAACATCATTATTTGTGTAGTACGTAAACAGGTCTCATGTTTATCTACAACCCGAATATCCAACAGATCTATGCATGTAAAACGGAGAACGATACATGTGTGGTGATGTCATGATACATAACTTTTCGGCCACCCTAGATGTATTGATATAAGACAATATGCTAATAATAAACCAAATATAATTAAATGAATTTAATTTGGCAAAATGTTGACAAAATTATTAATTATAATTAAAGTTCACATAAATCACATTATCGCTGTAAACATCAAAAGATGACCACCATCCAGTTCAACAATGTAAGGAATAACACTAGTAATTATCCAGTCATTTTCAGCTATAATCACAAATAAAGTTCTCCAGCATCACTCAGTCTGGTAATATCTAGCGTCCTACGGATCTGTTCAAACGGGAGTACCTGAAAAATAAAGCTTAACATCACAATGACCTATTCTAATTATCTTAAAGGGCGGGTTAGGGTTGGGTTGTTTCGGAGATCGACGTGTGAATGAAATATTAAAGCATGTTGTGTGGAAAGAAAACTCTTCAACCAATCAGATAATTGTTATTCTCGCAGCCTCGATTGAAGTAGAAACAACAAGAGAAAAGGTGTACTCGATTGGGAAAAACGTTGGCGCCAATTATACATTTTTAATTATATACCATGTTTAGAAAAGATATCTGAGACCCGTTAATCTGGGTCACGGGTCTAATGAGCGTCCTGATTGGATGACCGAATTAAAAAACACTGACTCTGCATGCTTTAGCAAGGTTACTCATGTCAATAGTTTATAAATAAAGAATCTGGAATATTGTTGATCATTGATTTAAACGGGGGAAAAAAGGGGTGTGTGTGAATTTTACAGTTAAATAAATGTTATGTTTCGACAGTTTAAAGAGAAAAATAAAAATTTGTTGCAACTAAAGCTTAAATCAGCGTTAAAAATTGAACAAATATCAGTGGTTTTGTAAATGAGATTTATTTTAAATAGAAAATTTGAATTTATTACTCATTAATTTATTATTAATGATACAATTTTATATCCCTTGGGGGGGG
>MJUT01064739.1:137438-150311 GCA_002080005.1 Gigantidas platifrons
TGCTTGGACAACAAAGGAACCTCTAATTCACTAGGATCATTTTTCCATGTTCTATTGCCAAGTTCGATTTGTCGTACAAAGGCTGCGTAAAAATCTAGCAACGCTTTCCATGTATAACTTGAACTGTAATAAACCATTTTTTTCAATAAGTTTAATCTAGCTTTTCTCTCAAAAGATTTAATCTTTTTTGAACTGATAATTTCTAACTCACCAGCTACAAATAATTTTAAATCAAGTTCTTGAAACGTTACAGACTTGTTAATAAATTCATACTGTAATGCTGTTTGGGGCCAAGTTTGGAGATTCACAACATCATCACTGGCTTTGGCAACCATACCAGATTTAGTTTTACGCTTGCTCTTTTTCTTTTCACTTTTATTTTTTAACGAACCTGAATCAGATTCGGAATAGAATTTATTTTTATTTGTTTTCTTGTTACTCTTGTCCGAAATACTAGAATCGGAATCGGACGACTCAGTATATGTTGACTCGGAAGAATCACTTCTACTACTATACTTTAAAACTTTAACCTTTTTACTTTTCTTTGATTTACATTTAACTAAAATATCAGAGCTTGAATATTCAGAATCTGACGAACTCAGTTCTACCTGAAATTATGTATGTTTAGGTAAATGTTTAATTGACCTTTGAAGTTTTCCATTTTTGTAAAATTCCGCTAACTGTTTTTTTTTTGGAATTTTTGTTTCGGAAATCGACGTGTGAATGAAATATTAAAGCATGTTGTGTGGAAAGAAAACTCTTCAACCAATCAGATAATTGTTATTCTCGCAGCCTCGATTGAAGTAGAAACAACAAGAGAAAAGGTGTACTCGATTGGGAAAAACGTTGGCGCCAATTATACATTTTTAATATTGAATTACAAAATCCACTATTACCTGGACAAGACCACATTAATATCATTCTTATACTGAGTGTCTAATTGTCCAGGTAATATGCCAAAATATTACCCAGGTAATATCACAGGCATTTGACCGATGGACCTTAATTTCCCCGTGTTTGCCACGGGGGTACGTATTTTCAGGGCTAGTAACGATGTAGGGCCTCTATTTAATTGTGGGTCCTGGGTCCACACGAATACTAGAAAAATACTCAAGGTAAGAAACAAAATTGTAAAACAAACCCGGAGGTCGGCTTATTTTCTGTTACGCGGTACGCGATTGGTCAATTCTTTTCCGGAAATTTTCCCTGACCAATCGCGTGCCGCGTAATAGAAAATAAGTGGTCGACCTCCGTGTTCGTTTACAATCTGTCTTGGGAACAGATAGTCGGGGGTATATATGCAAAATAGTACGAATATGAGAGTAAACCAGTGGCACAACAGCTGATGGGGGTCCACAAGGTTAGTGCATTCCATCCGTTTATTTTTCAGAAATCAGGGAAATCGACAATAATAAGAAATTTAGCAGTACGCCGCCATTTTCAGTGATTTTGTTTCTTACCTTGAGTATTTTTCTAGTATTCGTGTAGACCCAGGACCCACAATTAAATAGAGGCCTTACATCGTTACTAGCCCTGAAAATACGTACCCCCGTGGCAAACACGGGGAAATTAAGGTCCATCGGTCAAATGCCTGTGGGTAATATGCCAAAATATTACAGTACCAAATATCACTACAGAAACTTACTCGAAATATAATAAATATATATATTTGTGCCTTGTTTATTTTATATTTTTTCCTCATAGACCTTTATAAATGTTTCTATATTTAATCTTTAATCTGATGAATATGCTGTTGATTAAGTTGTTAATTTAAAGTTAGATGGACGGATGGATGAGTTGAAACAATAACCTATTACTTTGTAAAGACATATATTTTAATAAATGGTTGCAGATATTATCAAGATCTATGCTCTTTGTCGCTCACATATTTGTCGACATGAGATATCACAAGAAAGATTTTTCCACGGATAAATTAGGTATTTGTCAAAATAACACTAATTATAAGAGACTTCAGATTCGTAAGGTAAGGCTATATACTACGAATATTTAAACAAATAAGTTTAATTTCGATAAATATTTGACAAAAAAATCAAATAATATTCAATTTGTTAAAAGTATGTTTGCACCATCACTTTGCACGTACCGGTGTATATCTAATAAAGATTACACCAGATTTGTTTTTATCGTGCTCACTTTAATCGGATATTTACATTTTATAAACTGCTAGCTGTTGATATACAATACACGAAAAAAGTAGTTAAATTGTCGCAAAATGATAGAAAAAACGTCATTTTGTGATTCTTTGAACATTAAAACGATTTTTAAGAGCATTGTAAAAAGTGAAAAACTTACCAAGAGTAAAACATGTGAATAATCACGAACGAGACTTTATAGATGCACAGTTTTACCCCCAAAGTGACAAACTTACCAAGAGTAAAACATGTGAATAATCATGAACGAGACTTTATAGATGAACAGTTTTACCCAGTTTTAAGTGGGTTGTCGCTGTGATCGTATAGTAGTTGGATTTACAACTAATCGTGTAATCAGTACCTATCACCACTAACGTTGTTCGAATCCAGCTCATGGCGAGGTGTTCCCGATACAACATAATGTGTTTGTCAGTGACCTGCGGCAGGTGGGTGGTTTTCTCCGAGTACACTGGTTTCCTCCACCAATAAAACCGACCTTCACGAATAGCTGAAATATCATTGAAAGTGGCGTTAAACACCACAAGCCTATACATTGTAAAAAGTGAATAACTTAACAAAAGTAAAACATTTGGATAATCATATATTAATGAATGTTGTCAACTAAAAGACTTGTGTGCCGTTCCGGATTTACCCTTGTGTGTAGGTGTGGCTTTAAACACAGGGCCCCGTTGGCCAGGGGGGCCCATCTTCCTACCAAAAAAAAATTACGTTGGATGTTTGCTTATGTGGTGCAATTTTAATATTTTATGTATGCCTGGCTGCCTGTGTAGGCCTACCTAGTGTACCTCCTTCAGGCCCCAAGTAAGGGGCCTCATAACTTAACTAGCACAGGGCATCATTTGTCTTAAATCCGGCACTGCTTGTATGGTTTGTTGTCTCGTTTGCTAAAAAGTCTTAATGACTGAGGAAAGTGGACCTGACCACGATATAAATCTATTGTTCACGTTCATGCCTAATCTGGTGAATTATTGATGTTTTCCTTCTTCTCTACTGAAGCATATTTAAACTTTCATATTGTGCTTATATGCGTTCATTCCCATTAGACTAAACTGAGGTTATTAATAATATAGGGACAGTCGTGGTCATGATCATATGGTAGTTGGATTTCACCACTAACGTTGTGAGTTCGAATCCCACTCATGGCAATGTGTACTCGATACAGGCATTATAAGATACAGTACTATTGAAACAAAAGAAGAGGACCGTATTGGATATAGCGGGTTTCTTTTTCCGCATGAGTACTCATGTAAAGGTTTGTAGCATCAAGGCCTTCCACTGAATACGAATGCGGAAAAAGAAACCCATTTTATCCAATACGGGCAAATTCTTTTGTTTCAGTAGTAATGTATCTAACTTGTACAATAATGATGTTATAATTTATATAAAAAAATAAAAAAAAAAATAATAATAAAAAAAAAGGTCGTAAGAGCAGTTTTGTTTGTGAACGAGTTTACCTAATTTTCCTGTTACAGCATTGGCCAAATTCTTAAACTCGTTCATAAAAAGAACTGCAAAAACATCGGCCTCAAACAACGACCTGTAACTGATAGTAGAGGCCGCATTTACAGTAGCATTGCTGGGGTATTATTGTACAAGTGATAAAGTTTGTCAGTGATTTGCGATAGGTCGGTGGTTTTCTCCGGGTACTCCGGTTTACTCCACCAACAAGACTGACAGCCACGATATAGCTGTAACGTTTATTTAAAGTATCGGTGCATGATCAGCCATGGGCCCCCGATGATGGAGTATAAAACGTCAAGTTACACATTGATGGTCTTCAAGATTATTCCCATTTGGATGACGTGTTATCATTTGAACAAACCAGAGTATATAATATTACCTATAATCCAGCGGCCATCGTGGTCTTGAACGTATGGTATTGGATTTACAACTTCTTATGCAATCAGTGCCTATAACCACTGATGTTGTGGGTTCGAATCTCGATAAGGGAGAGGTGTACAACATTATAAAGTTTGTCAGTGACTTGCGGCAGGTTGGTTGTTTTTTCCGGATCCTCCGGTTTCCTCCTCCAATAAAACTGACCACCACGATATAACTGAACTATTGTTGGAAGTGGCGTTAAACACCATCAGAACAGTCTGGCAAGATAATTTGTATGTCTCTGCACAGTGTAACGACAAACACCAGTTTGTCACGTCTATAGTTCGTTTAGTGGGGGAATATAATGCGAGAGGGGAAAAAAATGCTATATTATATTAAATCTAAAAAAAAAAAAAAAATGCTGAAAAGTGTCTTCATTAAATAAATGTTCAGTTATCCACTTTTTTTCTTCTTTTAGATCTAAAAAAATATAAGAGGAGGACGATACTTATAATAAGACATGTTCTCTCCAAGGGTCAATTTCCTTGACATAGAAGACGACTGGGTGTGCCCATGTAAGCTAAGACAGCAGGGACGTGTTGGGAAAGCGACATACAAAGCCATCAATGGACTTTGGAGATACAAATTTTTAGTGGATAGTGAATTTGTTCCTGGTGTGACTGGTGGCCGAATACTTCCAAACGAGGACTTGGTATTAGTCAATTATAACGAACAGCTGTTAACTATTCACTCTGAGAATGGCGAAGTTAAAAGAACGTTGAAGCTACCAGGGCATCCATGGGATGTTGCGCTGTATGGAGAAGAACTCGTGGTTGTTTCATTCAATGACATAAAGAAGTTGCACGTGATTAATATAAACACGTTGGAACTGTCGTCTGCAATTGAAGTTCCAGGCACGTGCTATGGCGTCTGGTGTTTAGGGGACACGTGTTTTGCAACATCTGGACAAATTCTCCATCGAATTGATATCCAGACCAAAACGGACCGACCCATGAAAATGGAAGGAGTTGGGACGTGCTATGTTTACGTTGACAACGAGAGGATATATTATGCAGACTATTATAGTCTCCATTGCGTGACTCACGATGGAAATGAAGTCTTCAACTATAAACATCCAAATCTCACGTGGCCACGTGGTGTAGCAGTCGACACAAAGGGTTACATCTATGTAGCAGGATACAAATCTAACAACATTCATAAATTAACAATGGATGGACGATTGTTTAAAATTTTACTTACACAAGATGAGGGTATAAATCATCCATCTTGCTTACATTTCGAATGCCACCAACGAAAGCTTCTAATTTCCATTGAGGAAGGAAGAGCCATATTAGAATTCAAAGTGTAAGACCTGGTACGATAAACTTGCTCACAAACTGCACTGATTTATTGTAAAAAAAAAAGCTAATAACTATAAAATTATTTAGCATTAACAGCATGCATACAAACTTTTTATCTAAAGATAATTTTATACGATTGGTTCTATTTTGGTCTTGAAATTTATTTGAATATTAAAACAGGCACTAGACTCTATCAATATTCCATAATGGACCATCAATTTATTATTATCGTTTGTGGGGGGGGGGGAGGGGAGTGGCCACGTTTCTTCTCAGAAATTTTATTCACACGAAACAAAACGATGATCTCTTTTTTTTTGACGTAATAAATCAGTAATTGTGTTAAAATTTTTACGAAAATGTAATGTAGCGAGCCCCACCCTAACCCGTTTGGGAATTTTACAAAAGCACGGATTTTAGATTTTTGCGGTGCATGAAAAGTGAATGAGTAGATGTCATCAAAAGCGTGGGTTATATAATGGAGAATATACAGTAGAAAATTAACTTGTTCTCGCTCCTGGGTCATTAAGGTTATTGTTAGCAGGAGATTTTTGAATTATACAATAATATTGTGTTGTCCATGTTATGTGCCGAAATATGTCCCAAGGTTACAAGGCATAATGCACGACCCGTAAGGGAAGTGTATTATGCCTTCTAAACTTGGGACATATTTCGGCATATAACATGGACAGCACAACATTATTGTTATTATTACTCTGAATGTTTGTGGTGATTTAAAAAAATGAAATTTGTCAAAATGTATTATAGAATAAAGATTGGCAAATCATTTTCATTTAAATTCAAGAAATATTTAATTTCAACAATAACAATGAACTGTCAAATATTTAATTTCCAAACCTGGAACTGGCCATTGTTTTGACAGACGACAGCATCAACGTTAAAGAAAAACTTATTGTACACTGTTAAAAGCGCTCAGGCATATTTGCATTTAATATGTCTGCATATTACACGGCGCTTTATATTCTTTGTAGATTTATGTCTGAATAGTAGAATTGCAATTCTAATGAAAGATTCTTACATGAAGAATAATAACAAAATATATTATGATGTAAAAAAAAAACTTGTTCTCGTCATGATATAGTTAAACAATTTCTGAGATGACGCTAAACAACAAATACTAACTCACTCACTTTCAATTAGATCTTTTGCCCATCTTAAAAAGAAATAGCTCCAATGAGGCCGTGTATAAAATTTCTCATAATTTGTAGAAAATTTTATTTTTTTTCAATAGCAAACAATAGGATCAGACTTTTGAATATTTATAAAATCAGAGGATGATTTTATAGCAAATTAAAAATTGACAAGTTGTTATAACATTACAATAATCTCTCCTACCAGAGCTCTGCTCTCCGACAATCTATGGAAGTTTATTTTTTCTGTGATTTATCAGAAATTAATTATATAAGAATTTTTATATAATTAATTTCTGGTACATTTATTTATTATATGCTTTATAACTTAAGTTACACAACAGTTTGAGTCCTGTGTCTCCTAAACATCATTTTTGTTTTCTTTAATGAATATAAATGGTTGCCTTTCCATGTATACCATATAACGCCTTTTCCAATTGCAGGGGTTTCTCCAGGGTAGTAGTATAGTCCATTTAGGTTAGCTGCATGACAACTGGCATACCACCATGCGCCGTGATATCTCTGAGCACAATTACCAGACCATTCATCATTGTCATTATCATTTGTAGTAAACGGCCTACCATTGTGATGCCTCATCATATCACCTGTTGAAAAATACACAATAAACAAAGGTTATGATCAGACCCATCCACGACGGTGCTATGTGTGAAGCGTCAAAAACACCTGATCTTATCGGCGTTAGGTATGAGTAGTAACATGAGGGTTTGTTTGTTTGATTGCGTTTTCAACAATATTTCAGTTATATCGTGGCGGTCAATGTTATTGGTGGAGGAAACCGGAGAAAACCGACCTGTCGCAAGTCACTGACAAACTTGATCACATAATGTTGTACTCCTCGTCCTGATCGAGATTTGAACTCACAACATCAGTGGTAATAGGGACTGGTTGCATAGGTAGTTGTAAATCCAATCACGGCCACGACGGATCCAGTAAAATGAGAAAAAAATATCACTGTGTTGACAAATTTCTAATTCTAATAGAAAAATCCACATGCACTTATCTGAATCAACGTATCTTAATTATCCACACTCTATATATATTAGTGTGGATAGAAAAAAAATTGATAGAGACAAGTGTCTATGGAAAAGTCACATGGAGCACAGGCACTAGAAATTTTGTCAATATAATATTATATAAGCAATGGGCAGAAAATAGTGTCCAATATATATATATATATTGGACACTATTTTCTGCCCATTGCTTATGTAATATTCATATTGACAAAACTTCTAGTGCCTATGCATGGAGGTATGGTGTTTAACGTCACTTTCAACAATATTTAGGTTACATTGCGGCCGTCAGTTTTATTGGTAGAGGAATCCGGAGTACTAGGAGAAAACCAGCGACCTGCCGTAAGCCACTAACAAACTATATCACATAATGCTGTATCGAGTACACCTCGCATGTACGGGATTCGTAGAAATCATAGTACAGATACAAAATCGACCCCCCTACCACACATTCATGGCCGCCAACTTTCATGACTTGGTACAGACACTCCTATAAACAACATCGACCCCCCTACCACACATTCATGGCCGCCAACTTTCATGACTTGGTACAGACACTCCTATAAACAATGGGGGTGTTAAACTTGTAGAAACTTGAGTTGTCTCATCATGTTCTTTTATTTCGTATTGATTTCATGTTCCACTGGCAGCGTGCCCGTGATCATATGGTAGTTGGATTTACAACTACCTATGCAATCAATGCCTATCACCCCTGATGTTGTGAGATCGAATCTCCACCAGGGCGAGGTGTACAACATTATGTGATAAAAATGGCCAGTGACTTTGCGACAGGTCAGTGGTTTTCTCTGGGTCTTCCAGTTTCCTCCATCAATATTGTTGAAAGTGGCGTTAAACACCATAAAACCAACCATGTTCCACTGGTGTTGTAGCTGTCTATCCAGATTATGATTTTTGTATTTTTTATCTATAATAGTTATATTTCATTTTTTAGCACTGTTATACTGCCTATTTTGGCTGTGATTTTTTGTTCTAAGTTTCATTTGTTTTCAAAGGCACGGAAAACGTTACGTCATTTGTATGGGTTTATGGGTTTAAGGTGTCATCGCCACTTTCAGGAATATTCAGTTATATCGTGGCGGTCAGTTTTATTGGTGGAGGAAACCAGAGTACACGGAGAAAACCACCGACCTGTCTGTCGCAAGTCACTGACAAACTTTATCACATAATGTTGTATCGAGTACACCTCGTCATGAACGGGTCTCGAACTCACAACTTTAGTGGTGATAGGCACTGATTGCACAGGTAGTTGTTAATCCAACCACCATACGATGACGACAACGACGGCATCTTATAAATAGCTATAATGGATCACGAATATATTAGATATCAACTAAATATAACTAGAAAAAAAATCAGATTAGAAGAATAAAAATTACTAGTAATAACATGAGATCAAAGGTTAGATGGATTCTATCGTCGGTTACCCCCAGCTGACCACGCCCCGATTACTCTCTACTCATCATATGTAGGTCAACTGGCAGAGAATCCTCGGTTAGATGAAAAAATGATATTAATAGTAACCAATCCAAATCATCGTTTGATATTGTTAATTCCCTTCTTTGAGGTATAAAATATTTACATGAAAATGCAACAATTTGCAGGTAATTCCCTTCTTAATATAGATACATTTAAAAGCGCTGATTTGATTGGCTATTTATCTTTCTGTCTCATATTCTTAGGGTGTTTATCCAGTTGGTGAAATGTTCGTAATATTTTAAAAACACCACGGAGGCTAAATTTGTGCATGAGAATTCCCACCAACTTCCATTCGAGGACATATTATAGCGACAATCGTAACTACTCGGCCATTCTCGCTAACCTTCCGAAGGGTAGCGAGAATGGCCGAGTAGTTACGATTGATTATAGCAACGGAAATGAAAACACTAAAAGTATTTTTGACGGTTTAGTTATAAGAAAAACATACCCCCCCCCTGTTACTAGTGGATTCCGATATTTCTCCATCCTCAATAGTTAAATTAAACATTCAAATTTAAAGCTAAAGTAGAGAAATGTCGTAATCCAATGGTAGCAGAAGAAGAATCTATATTTATACCTAATGTGCCGCTGTATCCACCAATCGTCAGCTTATATTGTGTTGATGCATCTCCAACATTAAAAGTAGTATATGTAACCTTCTCAGTTCTTCCCTCAAAGTCTTCAAGGTCTATGCGGAGTTCAAAATTATCATCACCCAAGATGGCGGAAAGCTTGCTGTTACCTTAAAGGGAAACATTCTAATGTACAACAAGTGTTTAAATGACATGGAGTCACATTGAAATTTCGGATGGTCATAATCCTTTTTTCATAACAGGTGTTATAAATAGGACTGGAGATATAACCCCTTCTAGTACATATTGAAGCATAATCCCTCTCAATAACAAAATGTTTTATGAAAATGCAGCATGAGATGGGAATATTAAGAAAACAAAATTAAGACGATATACAAATTGTAAACATTGTATTGCAATTGATCTTTTAAAACATAACTAAAAGGACTCGAGGTTGGGAAGAGTCAGATACATTATTTATTCAACTAACAAGAAACCGATTTTTTGACGTCACATGAAGAGGTGTCATGGCCGCTTACACTCCGATAGGAAATTCAAAATATTCCTATTTCTAATCGGGTATATTAATGTTAACAAAGGTGTTTTTTTTAAATATATAATTAGTTATTTATGAATAGAAAGTCATAATGCATTGAATTATAATAATTGTTCAACTGACTGGATTTTCCCCTTAAGACTACGGTTGGTAAAGTGTGTAACTAGGTATGGAGACACATTACACAAGGTTTGTGGAAGTGTCTAGCTAGGTTTGGGGAAGGGATAAGGTGGGTGTTGGGAAGAGATAAACAACTAAGCTCGGAAAAGAGCTAAAATTGGTTTGGGGAAGCGTTAATTTAGGCTTGGAGGGTTTGACGAATCGCTAAACCAAGTGTGATGAGACGTTAGACTTAGGTTGAGGAAGCCTTAACTTTACTTTGGGGGAAGCGTTAAGCTAGGATTGGGGAAGTGTTAGCTAGGTACATATATGGGAAAGCTTTAAATTAGATGTGAAGGAACGTAAAGTTTGATGTTAGGAAGTCTTAATCTTTGTTCTCGATGAATTGTTCCACAGTAAAACGAAAAACAAAAAATACCATTCCAATATCCATTAGATTTGATTTTGATTTGATTTTTGATGTTTAACGCCACTTTCAACAATATTTCAGCTATATCATGGCGACCAGTTTTAGTGGTGGAAGAAGCCGGAGTATCCGGAGAGAACCACCGACCATGGACAAGCAACTGGTAAACTTTATCACTTGCGGCTGCGAGTCGAGTGCACCCTTTTTTATAATTTACAAAGCCGCGCGCGAAACCACGTCGTATTGGTGATAGATTTGTATGACTTGTTAGATCCAACAACCTAGCTCATTGAGCCACCCGGGTCCCTCCAATATCCATTAGAAGATAAAGATTATGATTTATCGTTTGACATGAAAATTAGGGAGTTATAGGGGTCGAAAGGAAAGGGACATTAAGAATTAAAAAAAATCTGTTAAACTAGGGTTTTCGTTTATATATAGGACACACGAATATGCATATCTTAGTCATCCAAAAGAAAGGTTTGAAGATACCAATGTGTTAATCAGAAGTCGTAAATGAAAGAAGGACAGACAATACAATGATCAAAAAGAAAAGGACAAAAGGACAAACAACGATTTACAAAAAATTACTCAGAAAACTTAAAATTGAGAAAAACGACTGCTCCACATGTGACACCAGTTATGGTTTCTGCCTCATGTCCTGGAATATAGTAGACTATCATCATATTAAAGGGATATATTACATATTCACGTATATATTTAGATATATGTGCTCTTAAATAATCACCTAGCCAAAATTCTTTCCTATCACCAAATCCATCTTCGTAAGCAGACCAATCCCGATAGAAATCTATTGATCCATTAGTCCTCCTATGGAATACCTGGACACATAACATATACAGTAACAATATACAGTCAAACAAACTGGCTTAAGAGGTCAGATATGGGACAAAGAAAAGCTTGTTTTTAAGACAGGTGACTTCTTAAAGAGGTTCAATTCACATGAAATTTTCCGTGTCAAGACAATAAAAATGTGACATTTTAATACAGTTGACTGCATAATAGAGGTGACCGTATGTGCAGGTATGACTGTAATGCTTTGTAAAACTGATATGCATAGTTTTTGTGTATTAAGCATTTGTTGTGTTTCTTCATCTCTATTGCAACATTATTATCTTCTGGTTGTTACTTTACAAGACTGTGTGTTTCCTTCACGACACTATATAACGCATTCGAATGCAATGTTTTGTATATCCAAAAATTTGATATGCTGATGTTTTGCGTAAAATTAATCTCTAAGGTTTCTACTTCGAAAGAGCCGACATATTGAATTCTTATAATATAATATACCGAGTCGATAAATACGAAATAACTAAATATATATTACCTCAAGAATTAGCCTAATGAGATTTTATTATTTCTTTCTAAGTGTAAAGGCAGGAAGACATTACCCAATGTTTACGTTTTTCTACGGAAACGAGCGTATGACATCATGTTTTTACACTTCCGGTGCACATAAGGTCACTCTCAGTTTTTAGTAGTGTTAAGAGTGTTGCTCGATCTTTAGTTTTCTGTATAGTGATTTGAAGATCGTTGCTTGACCTTTTGTCATTTTTCTTTTGACAATTGTATTGTATGTTCTTCTTCGACTTACGGAATCTGATCAACTAACACAAATCTATAACATTTTATGTATCATAAATTGTATTCAGTCAAGGATAAAATGCATTGAAATCGTTTATTCGTTTTATTCATCATTATGTTTGAAAAGGACAGTTCCTGTTAAGAAGAGTTTGAATATACCATAGGGTATGTCAAGATATGAAGAAGACATAGCTGTATCTGTGGTATCCTTTATTTCAAACTCAATACGATAGATGCGTATAATAATCCCATCAGACACGCATTCTTTTCATAATTCTTCTTCGACAAACTCCGCTTACGGAGCTGTTTAGTGTGTTGGCTGACCTTAGAATTCAGCATACTCATTCCGATGTAATCAGGATTAATTTATTAAAAGAATAAACATATTTCAAACTTCATTGTATACACGAATGATTATTTCGATTTTCTTTAGCTTTATGGTTTTTTTAAAGGAACCAACATTTGCCAAAAAAAATCAAAAAATATGACTTTCTTATTTTTCATACTATGCTTCAGCACTGACATGATTTAATAGATATATGTGTTATTGAAATTTACAGTTTCTAAATAATGAAAGTATTA